>CAUYTI010137554.1:0-59851 GCA_963575145.1 Galago senegalensis | reverse complement strand
TACTATGAAATCAATATATAATCACCTACACACTCATACAAATGGCAAAACATAACTATAGTCCATAAAGTAGAAGGGAAGAGGAGAGAGAGGGGAGGGGAGAGGGGACCTGGGAGAAGGGAGGGTATTCAGGGGGACCTCACCTAATGTGCATGATGCAATGGTACATTTCAAAACTATTAAGAAAAGAATATAATTGTGATGGATGTGTTACTTAATTCAATTAAGCGTTTCACATTGTATATCAAATCAGTACATTGAGCCCCATAAATGCATCAATGTACAAAGTTATGATTTAATAAAAACAAAAAAAATGTTGAAACCATAATGTTTACAACTGACCGTAAATGAAACTGGAAACATCCCAAATGATTACAAGACAGCTCCCAGCCCAATGATGCACCTCTCATTCCCACATCCTGTACCCCCATAAGAGACTCAGCCTATGCATCTGTTTAGGAATAGGGCTGGACAGAGGATGGGAGTCAGTTTCCAATGACTGACTACGCAGTTTTATTATAGGACTTTATAACTTGATTGTTCAAAGCATAAATTAAACACCCACTCCCGATATTTTTTGGGTGATAGGTTTGGTTAGAGCAAATGAATAGGAAATATAACTTTTTTCCCCTCAAACTCCTTTATTTTATTATTTTATTTTTACATTGTTTGCATTTTTAGGTAGCATCCAAGTTATACTTGTGCTCCTCACCCCGAAGGCGCGTCATATATCCTTACATTGTGCCTCTTAGGTGACAGCACACAAATCCCTCTCCTTCCTCCCCTTCCCGCTTGAGTTAATTGTGCTTTTCTCTTGTGCGGGTTTTTTTTCTTTTTTTTTTTTAAGAGACAGAGTCTTACTCTGTTGCCCTTGGTAGAGTGTTGTGGCATCACAGCTCACAGAAATCTCCAGCTCTTGGGCTTAGATGATTCTTTTGCCTCAGCCTCCCAAGTAGCTGGGACTACAGGCACCTGCAACAATGCCTGGCTATTTTTGTTGTTGCAGTTTGGCTGGGGCCAGGCTCCAACCCACCACCCTCAGTATATGGGGTCAGCACCCTACCCACTGAGCCACAGGCACCACCCTGCGTTTTTTGTTTTTTTTTTTTAAAACAGAGTCTCAAGCTGTCGCCCTGGGTAGAGTGCTGTGGCATCACTGCTCACAGCAATCTCAAATGCTTGGGTTTAAGTGATTCTCTTGCTTCAGCCTCCCAAGTAGCTGGGACTACAGGCACCCACCACAACACCCAGCTATTTTTTGGTTATAGTTGTCACTGTCATTTGGTGGCTCGGGCTGGATTTGAACCTGCCAGCTCCAGTGTATGTGGCTGGTGCCTTACCTGCTTGAGCTATAGGTGCTGAGCCTCTTGTGTGGGTTTGTATTTGTTTGTCTACTGGTTTCATATTAGTATGAATGAATCATGGGATCAAACTGGAGGTCTAATTTGAGTTCTGTGAAGATTCTCCAAACTTCTTTCCATAAAGGTGTATTAGTTGTGATCTCACCAGCAGTGTAAAAGTGTTCCCTCCTCTCCTTGCCAGCATCTGTAGCTTTGGGACTTTGTGGTGTGGGCTATTCTCACTGGTGTTAGGTGATATCCCAAGGTGGTTTTGATTTGCATTTCTCTGACAATTAGGGAGGGAAACCTATCTTGACTGGTATACATTAGCAGGGACTAGCTGAGGGCATTTTTTCTCCTACTTCAAAGCCACAAAAATGGGGAAGATGCCATTTCCTTGCTATGTAAATATAGTAACTCCTCACTCAACGTCATTTATAGGTTTATGGAAACTGTGACTTTATGTGAAGCGATGTAAACAAAACCAATTCTACAATAGGCTAATTGATATGAACAAAGGTTAAGTTTCTATGGCATATCTTTTATCCTCCCTGTCTCTCTTTCTCTTCTTTCTTTCTTTTTTTTTTTTTGAGACAGAGTCTCAAGCTGTTGCCCCAAGTAGACTGCTGTGGCAACCCAGCTCACAGCAACCTCCAACTCTTGGGCTTTGGTGATTCTCTTGCCTCAGCCTTCCAAGTAGCTGGGACTACAGGTGCCCACCACAATGCTTGGCTATTTTTTGGTTGCAGCTGTCATTGTTACTCAGCAGATCTGGGATGGGTTCGAACATGCCACTCCAGGTGTATGTGGCCGGTGCCCTTGCTGACTGAGCTAGGGGTGCCACCTCCCCTTTCCTTTTGAGATTGAGTCTCTGTCACCCTGGGGAGACTGCCAGACCTCAGACACTTAGGTTCAAGCAATTCTCTTGCCTCAGCCTCCCCAGCAGTTGGGACTCTAGGCATGAGCCACCATGCCTGGCTAGTTTTTTTTTTTTTTCACTTTCTATTTTTAGTAGAGATGGAAGTTTGGCTTTTGCTCAGGTTGGTCTTGAACTCCTGAGCTCAAACAATCCACCCATCTCAGCCTCTCTGAGTGCTGGGATTGCAGGTGTGAGCCACTGTCAAGTTTCTTTCCAATAGGGGTAATTAACACATTAATTAATAGGCAACATATTAAATGTCTTTCCTTTGATTCCTAGGGGCTTTTTAAAAAAATTGCTTTAAATTATTTTATTGAAATTCTTCAGATAAAACCAGACAGTTATGCAAGATAAAGTGAAAGCTATCTATCTACTTGTCACATAAGTGCCCTCAAATTTCTAGGTGAGTTTTTTCTACAGCTGCTCACACAGGTTAGTACAGGAAAGAAGTTCCTAGAATCTGCTCAACACCAGCTAGAAACATCCTCTGTGACAGCAAAATCCTGAAATTTCATAGAAGGAACACATATTAAAACCATGTGCTCAACTGGTAGTAAAAATACAAAGGTGGACACATTGGGGGGCACAGACAGGATGAAGGTGGGTAATGAGGGGATCAGGTGGTTTCAAAGTCCTCTGGGTGGGGCCACATTTCCCACTGTAGCTGGTCCTTTGCTCTCCGACTGCACATCTGGCTCTGCCTTGGCAGTTTGGGAGGTGGAGGTGAGGGGAACATAAGCTCATGAGGACCATCTGCATAAACCCAACCACAAGGGTACAATGCCAATGGTGCTCCCCAAAGTCCTGCTCCCTGTGGGTGGGTGATCCCCCGGACATATCCCAGGGCATGGTCCAGGTTTGGCTCTGGGGAGAGAAAGAAGTATAAAATACAACCTTTTGTCTCCCCCAGCCCTTTTCTAGTTTTACGAATTGGTAATGTTCAGAATTTGTGTTCAAACACTTTATTCCTCCACATTTAGGAAGATCTAAACTGAATTTTGAAACTTGAAAAGCCACTAATTGCTACTTTTCATAGTGTTTGGACGGGACCACTTGGATCTTTGATTATGAAGAATGATAAAAAACATTCTGGAAAATTCTATGTCCAAAGACTATGTTTTTGTTTCCACTATGAAATTTTTCCATAAAAATGCAAGTATTTATGACAGAAGGACAGGTAATTTTTAGTTCTTTCTCTTAGTTACCTCCTGTTACAGATTAGATTCTTCTTTGGTGCTTTTTAAAATAAAAAATTCTAATTTTCTAATTAATTAATTATGAGACAGAGTCTTACTTTGTTGCCCTCAGTAGAGTACTGTGGCACCATAGCTCACAGCAACTTCAAATTTTTGGGCTCAAGCAATCCTCTTGCTTCAGCCTTCCAAGTAATTGGGACAACAGACACCTCCCCCAATGCCTGGCTATTTTTTTTAGAGATGCGGTCTTGCTCTGGCTCAGGCTGGTCTCGAACCCATGAGCTCAGGCAATTCACCTGCCTCAGCCTCCCAGAGTCCTAGGATTATAGGTGTGAGCCACTGTGCCCAGCCTCTTTTTGTGTTTTTTTGAATAATTTAATTTTTTTGATACATAATAGGTATACATATTACGAGGATACATGTGATCATTTAATATATTCAAAGAATTTCTAAAGATCAAATTAGTATAACTGGGATACCTATCATCTTAAATATTTGTCTTTATGCTAAAATCATTTAAATTATTTTCTTATAGGTATTCTGAAATATATAATAGATCACTGTAAAAACTACAGTCACCCTAATGATCTCTCAAACACTAAGACTTATCTCTTCTGTCAAACATTATATTTGTACTCATTAATCAACCTCTCTTCATTTTCCCCTTGTCCCACACCCCATGGTAAGGCCCAGTCTACTCAACTCTTCCGTCTTCATGAGATCTACTTCTTTAGCTCCCACACATGAATGAGAACACATAGTATTTGCTTTACTGGGCCTGGTCTATTTCACTTGATATAAGACCTCTAGTTTCATCCATGTTGCTGCAAATGACAGGTTTAAATCCTTTTTTATTTTTTGAGACAGAGTCTCACTATGTCATCCTTGGTAGAGGGCCGTGGCATCATAGCTCTCAGCAACTTCAAACTCTTGGGCTCAAGCAATTCTCTTGCACCTGCCATGACACCTGGCTATTTTTTACTGCAGTAGTCATTGTTGTTTAGTTGACCCTGGGTGGGCTCGAACCCTCGGTGCATGTGACTGGCCCCGTAACACTGTGCTATGGGTGCCAAGCCTTAAATCCTTTTTTATGGATAAATACTATTCCACTGTGTGTATATATGCCACATTTTCTTTGTCTATTCATCCATCGATAGACATGTATTCCTTATTCTGACTATGTGTGACTAGTGCTGTAATAAACATGGGAGTGCAGATGTATTGATTTCCTTTGGGTAACTTTTTTTGCATTTCTTGATGAAACAATTACAATGGGTTTCAATCTTGACTGCACATTAAAATCATCTGGGGAGCATTTACAACACCCCAATACTCAGGATGTCATTGAGACCAATAACATTAGAAACTACAGGCTGGAAGTAGGCATCAGAATTTTTTTTAAGCTCCCCAGAGAGAACCAATGTGTAGTCACTGACTATAGGTGAAAAAATGACATCCCTGGGGCTGAGGAGTATTTGATTAATCCAAATCCACCATTCTGTTCTCCTTCGTCCCACTAATATTCTTTGCAGAGGAGCAGTTTGAGACAATGCAGGTGCCTCCTAAGACAACAGAAAATGACTGTATCATGAAAAAAAGGGGAAAAAATAAAAAAAAATCCCTTGACAACTTGTTGATATAGGAACAAGGTTTTGTCCAATGATGGTGTCTCGGTTGTCTTTTTTTGTTTCTAGTCATCTTTAATTTAGTGTGAAGGCCTCGGAATTCCAGTTATTACCATCTACCTGCAGTTTTCTAAACTCCCACTATCTTCAGGCTTTGGTGCTCTTTCTCTTTTAAGTGAGTCACTACTGCTTTTACACACAAGCAGCTTACATCAAAATAAAATCGTTTGTCCAAAAATCTAGCAGAAAATGTTTACTTTGTGGAGGAATGGTAGTGTCCTCCTCAAGAGTGGGGCAATAGATTGCAGAACATGGAGCTCCACAGATATAGCACCCGGGCAAGTGAGAGCTGGATGGGCACTGGGCGACTCTGGGGCTCGCTGAGGAAAAGTACCTAAACATGGGCAAAGGAGATCCCAAGAAGCCGAGAGGCAAAATGTCATCATACGCATTCTTTGTGCAAACGTGTTGGGAGGAGCATAAGAAGAAGCACCCAGAGCTTCAGTCAACTTCTCAGAGAGGTGAAAGACCATGTCTGCTAAAGAGAAAGGAAAATTTGAAGATATGGCAAAGGCGGACAAGGCCCGTTATGAAAGAGAAATGAAAACCTGTATCCCTCCTAAAGGGGAAACAAAAAAGAAGTTCAAGGATCCCAGTGCACCCAAGAGGCCTCCTTCGGCCTTTTTCTTGTTCTGTTCTGAGTATCACCCAAAACTCAAAGGAGAACATCCTGGCCTATCCATTGGTGATGTTGCAAAGAAGCTGGGAGAGATGTGGAGTAACACTGCTGCGGTGACAAGCAGCCTGATGAAAAGAAGGCTGCAAAGCTGAAGGAAAATACGAAAAGGATATTGCTGCAGACTGAGCTAAAGGGAAGCCTGATGCAGGATAAAGGGGGTCGTCAAGGCTGAAAAAAACAAGAAAAAGAAGGAAGAGGAGGAAGATGAAGATGGAGGAAGAGGAGGAGATAATGAGTAAGTTGGTTCTAGTGCAGTCTTTTTCTTGTCTATAAAGCATTTAACCCCTCCGTACACAACTCACTCCTTTAAAAAAAAATTGAAATGTAAGGCTGTGTAAGGTTTGTTTTTAAACTGTACAGTGTCTTTTTTTGTATAGTTAACACACTACTGAATGTGTCTTTAGATAGCCCTGTCCTGGCGGTATTTTCAATAGCCGCTAACCTTGCCTGGTACAGTCTGGGGGTTGTAAATTGGCATGGAAATTTAAAGCAGGTTCTTGTTGACGTACAACACAAATTAGTTATATATGGGGATGGTAGTTTTTTCATCTTCAGTTGTCTATGATGCAGGTTATATGAAATAATTGTTGTTCTGTTAACTGAATACCACTCTGTAATTGCAAAAAAAAAAAAAAAATTGTGGGGTGGTGCCTGTGGCTAAGTGAGTAGGGCACTGGCCCCATGTGCCAAGGTTGGTGGGTTCAAGCCTGGCCCTGGCCAAACTGCAACAAAAAAATACCTGGGTGTTGTGGCAGCTGCCTGTAGTCCCAGCTACTTGGGAGGTTGAGGCAAGAGAATTGCCTAAGCCCAAGAGCTGGAGGTTGCTGTGAGCTGTGATGCCACAGCACTCTACTGAGGGCAACAAGGTAGGACTCTGTCTCTTTTTTTTTTTTTTTTTTGAGACAGAGCCTCAAGCTTTCATCAAGGAGACAAAAAGTTTTACTTTCAAAAAATAATTAATTAGGAAAAAATTGCAAACTATAAAAAAGCCTTAACATCTGTAATGCATGAGGCACTTATGCAAATGACCCACAATCCAAAATATAAATATATAAAACATAAATGTACAAATAAGTCGGGAGAGACTACTAGTAAAAAAAAAAATGACTGCAACTCTTCATGCTTACTAGAAATGAAAGAATGTAAATTAAAAGTATGAACTTGTTTCTACTTTGCAAAATAATAATGATATAGAAGACAGAGATGAATTTGGTACACTTTGATATTGCTGGTGACAATGGAAATTGGAACAAATTTTTACAACAATAAAAAACTTTGAAAAATCATAATCAGAGATCTTAGAATGTTATGCCAGATAAGTTTTCTTTGGAAAATAGTTTCAAAAAGAAAGATAACTTAATGCAGTAATATTTATTATATTATTACATTATTGCCTACTATAGAAAAATATTGATATAAATTTCAAAGTTTTAAAGTAGGAGATTGTAAGTTGTAATAAATTATTTAACTTGACAATGGAAGTATACTATATAGCTATAAAACAGATAACTATTAAAAGTATGTAATAAAATATTTCATAATATATAATCAAATTAAAAGGTAAAACTAAATACTTATGTTGATTGTTAATATGTGAAAAGAAAACGAGTTAGAAGAGATTCTGTGAAGTTGAAATTAGCTGCACTACTACAAGAAATTATAAATTATTTGTATTTCCTTAAAATTCCTTAAGGAATTTAAGAGTTTTTCCATGTTCTTTGATTTAGAGTATTTTAAAAATGGAAAATCAATTAGAGCAAAGAAAAAAAAATCTCCCAAAGTTCTAAAAGTTAAAGGCAACTGCTACTGGGAAATGTTTCTTACAGAGTGAGTGTGAGAGCTGAAGACCCCACAATACCTTTTTATTTTGGGAATTTAAATGAAGCACGTATGATTCTATCTCACGATGCTATGGGGAACACACATGATGATGGCTACTATTAATGGTGGTGATAACTATTTTATTACATCCTGTCATAAAGTAGTAATATATTTTCCAGGGGTTCCTTCCTTCTGATGCTAGTTATATTTCAATTAGTTACCCCTCCATCACTGTCACCCTCTGCTATCATTTCTCAACACCTCAAATATCATCCTAAATTTAGAGGTTCCATTTCAGACATGTGCTAATCCCAAAACAATCCCTTTAATTCAACTAGAGTTTAGAGTAACCACTTGGACCCTGATGCAGCAGCACAATTTCATTTAGCTAAGTCCTTGCCTAGGGCCTTTTTCCTGTTCTATGCTTGGTGCTGCTAAGTCACCAAGAGACAACCAGGTCTTTTTTTTTTTTTTTTTGAGACAGAGCCTCAAGCTGTCCCCCTGGGTAGAGTGCCGTGGCATCACAGCTCACAACAACCTCCAACTCCTGGGCTCAAGTGAGTCTCCTGCCTCAGCCTCCCAAGTAGCTGGGACCACAGGCGCCCACCACAGTGCCCGGCTATTTTTTGGTTGCAGCCATCATTGTTGTTTTGGTGGCCCGGGCTGGATTCGAACCCACCACCTTAGGTGTATGTGGCTGGTGCCTTAGCCACTTGAGCCAGAGGCACCGAGCCCACAACTAGATCTTTAAGGTGCTAATAAGGAATCCAGAACAATACTCTAGGATATAAACGAATAAATAAATAAAATTATAATATTATTCTAGATATTTCTCCTTATAAAAGTTTTTAACTTTATTTTTCTTTCATAGTAATAGTAATACGTGCTCATTGTACAAACTTTTAAACTCTGAATTTTAAATTAAATCATAAAGAATGAGGAAAAAATTTACTCAGGAAAATCCTATTAAATTTTGGCACATCCCCTTCCAGTCTCTTCTGCATGAACTGATGTTTGATGTCAAAGTCAGTTTCTCACTACAGACTGAAAGTTAAGCATCTCAGATTGCCACGTGGGGAAACTCTGTTCTGAAAGCTCAGAACCCCTGTTCAGCCTCATCTTACCATGGCCTTTCCATCCCATATCCTGGCCATGTGAAATAATCATGGTTTCTCCAAGTGCTGTTTAAACATCATCACCACTGGATCCTCCCTAAAGGGGACTGTGTGACACTCTCTGAAGGGGACTGTGTGACACTCTCTGAAGGGGACTGTGGACACTCTCTGAAGGGGACTGTGGACACTCTCTGAAGGGGACTGTCTACACACCCTTGTTCATCTTCCTTTCCTTTCCTTTTTGTTTGGTGGGAAATCTCTGGGGGCTGAATTTGCACTGGATGGATTATAATGTGCATAGGGCACCAACAACAGCAAGGGGCACCCCCAAATGGGGGGAACATCAGAATAATTAGAACATTACCATTTACATTTCAGCATACATGTAACTTTAGTACCATTTTGAAAACTATAACTTTATTTTGAGGTCTAGCAACTACTTTAATTTTAAGTTGTCCTAAGCACAAGGGATGACATGTAGAAGGTTTAGAAGCTTAGGCCCACTTTAAATTCTTGAGCGTATGAGTTTATAATTAGTAAATAATGGAAGAATTTCAACATCGGTACAGAAAGCAAGAGAAATTTCTCTCTCTTTCTCTCTCTAGTTACCTATATTATCCACCTTAATATAACAAAGGAGGCAATCCAGACTTATTTTTCTCTTTAAGAACAATGTAACACTAATGGAAATGTAAATATATTATGGCAAGATATAATGTTATCCTATCTGTCACTTTTGGATGTATTACTTTTTTGTCCTTTTCCAAATGTGACCTTTATCCCACTATTTTATATTGTTGGTGGTGTAGGAACAAATTGCGAAATTTCAGTCACTGTTTACTCTGTTCTAAATTTTAGAAGATTTGGAGTAAAGAGCTTACAAATGAATTCTTATTAAGAGTTAGAAAACCAGTGATTTACAGATCCAACACAATTAACATCAAAATACCAATGTTGTATTTCACAGATTTAAACAAAAATAATTCAATGCTTCATTTGGAACCCAAAAAGAGCCCAAATAGCCAAAGCAATCTTAAGCAAAAAGAACAAATCTGGAGACTTCACCTATCAGACTTCAAACCAAAACACCTTGGTATTGATAGAGGTAGAGACCCAGACCAATGGAATGCATCAGAGAACCCAGATATAACACCTACCTGCAACCAACTCGTCTTTGAGAAAGCAGACACAGCATCCACTGGGGAAAGGAAGCCCTGTTCAATGAGTGCTAGGAAAACTAGGTAGCCACAGGCAGAAGAATGAAACAGAACCTTTATATACAAAATTCGACTTAGGATAGATGAAAGATTTAAATATAAGGCATGAAACCATAAAAATTCTAGAAAAAAATATAGAAAAAACTCTTCTAGACATTGGCCTAAGCTAAGAATTTATGACTAAGATCCAAAGAGCAAATACAGCAACAACAAAAATAAATAAATGAGACTTGATTAAGTTAAAAAGTTTGGTGCAGTAATCAATAGAGCGAATAGACAAGCTACAGAATAAGAGAAAATATTCCCAAACTATACATCTGATAAAGGGCTAAACATCTGAACCTACAAAGAACTCAAACAAATCAGCAAGAAAAAAACAAACAAAAAAACAAAAAAACCCTCAAACAATCTTATCAAAAAGTGGGTGAGTGCTCACTTCAGCAGCACACATACTAAAATTGGAACGACATAGAGAAGATTAGCGTGGCCCCTGCGCAAGGATGACATGCAAATTCGTGAAGCGTTTCATATTTTTTTATATGAAAACACCACACTGTACCCCATGATTGCATTAATGTACACAGCTATTATTTAATAAAAAAAAAAGTGGGCAAAAGCCATGAACAGAAGTTTTCCAAAAGAATGTAGCCAACAAACATATATATGCTTAACACTGTTAATCATCAGGGAAATGCAAATTAAAACCACAAGTCATAATAACCATTATTAAAAAGTAAAAAAAAAATAGATGCTGGTGCAGATGCAGAGAGAAAGGAATGCTTCTAACGCTGTTGGTGGGACTGCAAATTAGTACAACCTCTATGAAAAACAGGATGGCGATTCTTCAAAGAAATAAATGTAGACTTACCATGTGACCCAAGCAACCCCACTACTGGGTAACCATGCGAAGGAAAATAAGTCATTGTATCAAGAAGACACCTGCATTTGAATGTTTACTGCAGCTCAATTCACAGTGCAAACATGTGGCATTCAGCCCAGTGCCCGTCAATTTGTGAGTGGATTAACAAAATGTGGCACTCTCTATACCACAGACTATTCCTCCGCCAGAAAAAGGCATGAAATAATGTCTTTTGTAGCAACTTGCATGGGACTGGACACCATTATCCTGAGTGAAGTATGCCAGGAGTGGAAAGACAAACAATACCTACGCTCTCCAATTACTGGGAGCTGACCGATGGGCACACACAGGCACAAAGGGATCTAATGATCACGAGGGGGGCCGAGGGGGAGGAAAGGAGAAGCCAAAACCTGCCTACCAGGTGCAATGAACACTATTGAGGTGACGGGCACAGAAAAAGCCCCAACTTAAGCGTTATAAAAGGTATCCCCGTAACGAAATCATTTGTTTGTGTGAACGCATTCCAATTACTTTTTCCCTAGGCTATAGAATTAAAATGATACAATTTATTTTGTTTTTTCTTCTTTCTAGGCCTGAAGGAAAAAAATGATACAGTATTTTAAAAAAATTTCTGAAAAATAGAAAAATGTTATTTTTATTGGAAAAAAGTCCAAGTATCCCTATCTATAATATCTATTGGTTTCACAATTAAACATTTGAGCTTTTAAAGAAATATTTTAAAGGGCTAATTTTAGTATTTTGAACAAGTAATTGCATTTTCTGTGTGTTTTTACCACAGTACATGTAATTTATACAGCAAATGTTGTTAGCACAAGTGAAGAGTACCGATTGATAGAGATTTGATAGAGATCGCACAGTTTAGCTGAGCTTGCTGTTTATTTGATTGATTGATTGGAACTGATGCTTATTTTCCAATAGCCTTATTTCCATTTTATTTAAGAGCCTGTGGGAGGGACTGGGCCCGCTGGCTCATGTCTGTAATCCTAGAACTCTGGGAGGCTGAGGCAGGTGGATCACTTGGAGTTTGACACCAGCCTGAGCAAGAGTGAGACCCTGTCTCCACTAAAAATAGAAAAATCAATAGCTAGGCACTGTGGAAGGCACTTGTAGTCCCAGCTACTTGGGAGGCTGAGGCAAGAGAATCACTTAAGCCCAAGAGGTTTCTGTGAGCTATGATACCATGACAGTCTACCAAGGGCCATAGAGTGAGACTCTGTCTCAACAAACAAACAAACAAACAAAAAGAACCCGTGAAAGAACAACAGTTCAAGACCACCCCGTGGTTGCTCCCACTTGGTGGCCTGAGCAGAGGGAGGTGCAGACCAGTCTCTGTGGCAGGTTGAGTGCTGGTCTTCTGTGGGGGCCTGCTGAGTAGGTCAGAGGGCACCTGCAGCCTTCAGACCAGCCCCACCTCAGGCTGAGTAGCAGCAAACTCAGGAACTTTAGCTGTCCATTCACCCTGAAATTCCTCACTGGTCTCAGCTCTTTCAGTGGCTGTCTGACTTTCTTTCCAGTACCTACAAGATCTGCCAGCCTCGAGGTATGTGGCCGGCTCCCTGCCTACTGAGCTATGGGTGCTGCCCACTTTTCCTTTTATAGATGTGCTGTTCCTTTTGTAAGTCAAGGTTGGTGCCACCTAAAGTGAGTTCCTGCTGCAAGGAATTTGAGACATCTTCCTCCTTCATGTGCAGGACATCAAGGGCTCTGGACATGGTGGACATTTCTCCTTAAGTTATAGTAGGAATCTGAAATAGCACTCGATGGACAGCTCTCTGGGTAGGGCAGAAAGGCTATTTTATTTTTTAGTGCTATGACATTCTTTTTATTATTTATTTATTTATTTATTTGAGACAGAATGTCATTTTGTCACCCTCAGTAGAGTGCCATGGCATCGTAGTTCATAGCAACTTCCAACTCTTTGTCTTAAGCTTCCTGAGTAGCTGGGACTAAAGGCACCCACCATCATGCCCAGCTATATTTTTGAGACAGGGTCTCACTCTTGCTCAGGCTGGTCTCGAACCTGCAAGCT
Source organism: Galago senegalensis (assembly GCA_963575145.1). Lineage (NCBI taxonomy): Eukaryota > Metazoa > Chordata > Mammalia > Primates > Galagidae > Galago > Galago senegalensis. The sequence goes on along the minus strand of CAUYTI010137554.1, from coordinate 46,970 downwards.
CAAGGCAATCCACCTGTCCCAGGCTCTCAAAGTGCTAGGATTATAGGTGTGAGCCACGGTGCCTGGCCCCATGTTCCGACGTTCTTGCTAGGGAATAGAAGATTTAGGACTCAGAATGAATAATCCTAGTACACATTCAAATATACTAACAGAGGAAGAGAAGAGGAGGCTAAGAAACATTAAGATCTATGCTTTAGGAAACTCAAAAGGCTCAGGAATTGGCAGCCTTAGGGACTTCCCGGTGAAGGGGGATGGTAACTAAGATAAGGAAGGTTGAAATCTGCCCCAGACCCCTAGGCAGATGGTACTTTTCTTTTTTAGCAGAAGACAGAAATCTTTGAATGAGAGGTCATGAAAAGATATGCCAGTACAATCCCAGGACAAGTTGGGGTGTTAAGTCACCATACACAGACTGAATGTGGAGAACCTGCTGCCACCCACTCACCATCATAATAATGGCAGCAAGACTCTTACCCTCCATGAGTTTGGATCAGCACTCTCTGGGGATCTGATCAGCATGAGAAACAAGAGTTAAAGACTTTGGCACCAAAAACTCCCCAAGAAACAGTTGACCCAGATCAACCTACGGCAAAGAACAAAGCTGATCAGCTCCGTTGATACGCTCAGGAATCCTAGTTATCTTTGTAGTTCCCACATTTTATTACAAGGGGACAGCCAAGGTTACTAAATACCTGTGAAAATCTCCCAGTACAAAGATAGAGATCAGAAGCAACTAGAAGGAAATAGAAACTAAGGAAAAGGAAATTTCAAAACACTCTCAGTATCTATGAAAATATTTTCATAGATATAAGGCTAGATACTGTATCCATGGGACAGAAACAGGTGCTAAAACCAAGGGACACTTAGGGAACCACAGCAGTAAAGAAACTCAGAAATGAGAGCACAAGTGAAAAATCTCAGTAAGAGGTTTGGGTGATCAAGTCAGCCAAAACTTCTAGAAGGTAGAGCAGAGAGAGGAAAGCTAAGAAAATCCTGGCCAGTCTGCTAGTTCAACTTCCAAATAACAGATTTCCATGAAGAGAAGGGAGAAAATGAAGGGAGACAATTACAAAAGAAACAATCATATATTCTACAATGGAAGAGAAAAAGATCCCCAGATACACAAGCCTTTAAAAAAGTTTGCTTTCCACGCACTCTTTAAGTACGTGGAACAAGGACAGAACAGTGGATAAGATTTGCCGGGAATGCATCAGAGGATGTACTTTATCAAAATGGAAACGTTAACCAAGAGAGAGGAGGATACAGGCACGAAAAACCTGAGAAACACACCAGGCGTCAGCAGGCTGATGGTGAAAGGACATCCCTGTGCTCTAGGTGGCGGGGAATTGGTCCAGGTAGCATGGGTATGAAGCAAGGGAAAGCACATTGACAGCTGTCATCATCTGCCATCACACCATATTTTACCTGAAAAAATACTGGAGTTTTACTTTCTGAAACAATGGGGCAAATAAAGAAGGACAAAAACATGAGATCCTGGAGACTGGGAATCCAATCTAGCAGAAAATGAAGAGGAATTCAAAAGATAGTGGCTGTGCAGAAGGCTGAGAGAGCAGCCAGGTCAGATGAAAAGAGAATGAAGGTTTCCGGGGTGTATTTCTCGAAGAAAAGTCACAATGCTCTTACAAGGGTACAAGTGAATCTTTCTAAGAGTAGAATATGAACGTTTTAAAACAATAACTAAGAAAATGACATGAAGGCTATGTTATCCAGTTTGATGGAAGTGTTTCAGATTGTGTGTGAAAACCCCACACTGTACCCCAGAAGTTGCATTAATGTACATAGTTACTATTCAATAAAAAAAAAAGAAATATCAGTTTAAAAAAAAAAAGGCTATGCAGCGAAAACAAGTAAAAAATACGAGTATAAATGCAAACAAGAAAACAATCACCTGGTACAGCCTGATGAGGACTTCAGTAAGTACGTCTGTGCGTCCTGCGATGAGCTCAGAGGGGCATCTAATGCAGCTCAAAGTGGGAACCGGAATATTTCAGGTCATTTCCAAACAGGCGTTTTATTGCCCTTTAGTTCCCTTGGGTATACACACCAGTGTTTTATGAGCTTTAATGGGCATAGGAATTCCCTGGGTATTTTGTTAATATGCAGATTCTGATTCTATACCTCCAGGGCAGGATTTGAGATTATGCATTTCTAACCTGCCCCAGATAATAACCACGCTGGAGGGTCCTGGACCACACTGTGTGTAGCAAGGGTATAAACTGCACTCCCAGCTTATGCCTGTTATTACAGCCTTCTCTAGAATTTGTCCCCAAGACTCCAAAGAGCAAATCAAACATTCTCAAACATAAGCAGGCTGGTGTTTGTAAATAAGTCTTAATAATATTAACACTGGGGAAAATGTGCTATTCATTTATTTTTCTCTTGTATCTACAAACGTATAACCATCAAGTACAGGAGGAGTTGGTCAAGTGAATGAAATCTCTTTTACTAAAAATGTAAGCCCTTTAGGATTTTGCTTTAAGCCATGGAAGGCACTAGGAAAGGCACTATTTTTCTCAGCAGATTTCCCTCTTTGTGTTGGGACGACAATCCAGATTTGTTTTTAAAAATTAGGTAAAAGCTAAGGTAAATGTCAACTTCAAGAAAACACTGGAATTTACCAATATGAAGCCTTCATGCCCCTTTGGAGGGAAATCTATAAATAGATGCAACACTTCTGAAAAGCAATCTGGTAATTTATTTTACATGGTTAAAAAATGTCCACTCTCTGACCAGAGTGATAGGTACTACCGAAATCCCAGTATTTAGTGGAAAGCTTTCTACAGAAACACGTTCATCACACAGACTTCACTCACAGCAGAGATTTGGAAACATACTAAAGTTCTAAAAGTTATGTAATGGTTAAGTACATCACACAACCACTTAAAGGGACATGATTTATTCTCTGAAAAATGTCCTTAAAGCAGATGTTAAAACACATAAAGTCCCTATCATGTTCAATGAAATCAGTAAAATACAGTATCATAGAGTTTTCATAATTAAGAGAAAAAAATGCACATGTTTACATATACATGTTATATTCGATATGTGATATGTGCCTAAAACCAGAGAAAGACAATCACGTACTGGTTTATGTGGACAGTTCCTGGAGTTGCACAGTTTACAACTTGGACAGCTGACTAGGGCAGCCCTGTCTGTAACATATGAAGAGTCAAGACTTGTCATACCATGTGTCAGCAGTCTTTTGAGAATAATAATATGTTTTTATTTTTCTTACATTTTCCAAATTTGTCTATAAAAAGCATGCTTTCATAGTTGGAAGCAATGAAAAAAATAATATCAAAAATTAAAGAAAGAAGCAGAACTGATGGCTCTGTCCTTTCTTTATTAGATGTCTACCCCAAAGTATATCAAAATGCATTCTTATGACCATATCTTGTTTTTAATTAAAGCAAATTGGAGGAGCTTTCCCCCCTTTTTTCCCCTTTACTTTCCCATGGCTAAGGAGTCTTTGGATCATGATCCAACTAATCCTTCTTGAGGGCTCACTCTGAGCCAGGCACACAGGTAACTATGTTTGCATAGCTAATCTCATGTCATCTCAGCATTGTACTATAGAGAGTGTTATCTTTACCATTTTATAGACCAGAAAGAAGAAAAAGAATAGTTTGACCACTCTTCTGGGCTTTTCCATTTTACTTCGTCCTGGATAATGGGGGGTGAGAGTCTATATGAAAGAATGAGATGGGGTAAGGTGAGCTAAGGAAATTCACATATCAGATAAGTAAACAGGTTCCCCTCTACATGAGTTGCTTTCAGCTAAAAAGGACCAATGTGGCCAAAAACTTTCAGCTAGATACAGCCTGATAGTGACAGTGTTGAAATTGTTGGACTGAAGACAAAAGACATAGTTTAAATTCCAGGTCACCTCTTAGCAGCTGTGAGATCTTGACAAGTCCTTAATCTTTCCGTACCTCAGTGCCCTTTGAGGCTTCTTTAGAAGTCCAAGGAACAAAAGCGCGTCTCTGAGACCATGAGGAGGTGCTGGCAATCCCCTGTCCTCCAGACATCTTGGATATGCAGCAGATGTCCTACTCACCTTACCAGAAGTCTAAAGTTTAGGACTTAGTGGCAAATAGAGGTCTAGTGAGAGGTGTATGGTTAATGGCCGTCAAGAGCAAGAGCTACAACAGAAGCAGGGAGTGGGAAAGTTCCCTGAGGGAAGGAACATGGGCAGGAGAGCTGAGACCAGGAACTGTGCGTCCCTTAGGCACACTTTCCCTGGGGGGGCCTTACAGGGGAACCACGGACTGAGAAGAAATGTATCATATTTTCTGATTTTCAGGACACCTGTCCAAAGAAGAATCAAGACAGAGAACTGAATGTAAATCAGAGATAGAGAGAGAGAGAGAGGAAGCCCTAATCTCAGGAGACCCTGAGACTGGTTCTGTTACACAGTGAGACTCTAGGCCAATGCTCTGCTGATCTAACTGCAGTTTCCACACCCACAGAGTACACAAAGTCATAAAGAAAAGTCAATTTTACTTTACAGTTTTGACATACCTGCCTTTGTGGAACTTGGTGTCCAATAGTGTTATACAAGGATTAAAAAAAAATACCTGGAAAGCCCCTGTGCTGGTGGTGGGAGCTTCCTAACCCCAGTGACGACTCCACCAGTAATCAGTTAAATGGGGAAACTACAGACTCACTTTGCTCATTTAAAATGTGTTGGGGATCCAGTGATCTCTAGGGATTAGCAGATCCACTAGCTTTAAACCAACATTATTCTGTGTTTTTTGGCAAGACACAGGTCACTGGTCATAGAGGGAACAAATGTAGTTAAATGGGTGACACAAGCATGCCAGGTCCTTGAATACAGCCACGAGTTCAGGGACACTGTGAAAAAGGTTTTACTTTGACTAGATGAGGGGGGTCAGGGTTGAGGAAGGAAATTTATACAACTAAGTAGCACTGTGCCTATAAAAATGAAGGAAGCAGGGAAGAGCTTTCAGAAAGATATAAGTGGAAGACTGGCAGCTTAGTGAGGGCAAGGATGCTTCTGTCCTCTGTGGCTCCTCAGGGTCAGAGAGTGTGCAGCTCAACGGACACACACGAACAACACAGATGCGTGTTCCGTGAATGCAGATGGTCAAGAAGACACCCTAGGCGTTAATTGTAAGCATAACTCCTGATAAAAGAACAGACTCTTGTCTTAAAACTGATACATCCAGAAGCAGAAAAAAAAAAAAAAAGTTAAGAGAAGTAAGGAGTAAAATAATGAGTGCATCTTACATGATCAGACCCAGCAGGTAACCGTATGTTTCCTATGAACGGAAAAACTAGGGACGGGTAGTGAGATAAACCCCTTATTTTCTTTTTATTGCCAGTTGTTTGGACATTTATCTCTTTACTCTTTGGAGGAGGCAAACACTTTTGGCATAAGAGAAGACAATCTGGCTCCAAAAAGGTAATTACATTCCATGCTACCTCCATCAGAACAAAGAGATCTGAACTTTCCCTGGTCTCAGTTTCCCCAAACTGTCTTTACAGGTCAGCCTGAGCACTGGCATTGAAAGGATCTCAGGAAAGTGGAAAGCCAGAGCAGAAACTGGGCAGACTATTTTCAGAAGACTTGTTTGTGCCATGGAAACTTTGAAGTGAGTCCACTTCTCTCCACCTCAAAGACTAAGATAAGAATGCCTCAGTCACTGCCTGTCAAAGTGATCTCAACTATGTTGTTCTAAAGGTTCTTAGCAGTTGACCAGCAGGAGTAACCACTTATAACTTAAGATGCTTATTTTCAAATCACTTTTATGTTCAGAATCTTGCTATAAAAATTTATCATTATTTCATTTTCAAAAAATAAACAAAACATTCTTTATTAAAGCATTCCCTAGGCATTAAATCATTTCTTTTTGATAATTATTATTTGATCAAACTGACTGAAAGTCTGAAAATAGATCGATCTTTTTTTTTTTTAATTTAGGGTTTGTAAACCTAAATTTCAACTCAAATTCAAATCCAAAACTCCGCACATCTCTTTACGTGAGATTCAAAATTCAGGGCTTATTTTCTTTTTTATGAAATATGTTATTTAAAAACAGAAAATTTACTCAATTAAGTCCATAGTTCTGACCTTCTAGTTTCTAAATTTGGTTGCTGGTTTCAGAAGAATTAGCATACTCTTGAATAAATGCCACTGAGAGGGGAAAGTGGTTTAGTAAAACTACTTATATGCAGATCCCCTCCTAAAGTGCCCTGTGAATAGCTTTTATTAAGCAAGATTAAAATTGCTCATTATCCCAAAATAACTTCAGTGCATGTGATGTTATAAAAAAAGCACACACCGTAATCAGTTTGACATTTTTGGAATTTCGAAAGGTAATTAGGCTCTCCTTCTTGAAAAAAAAAATCTGCTATTGTGAGCATTTCCAGTGAAGTATAGTCCTGCTTTACATAGATCTTTAGCTTGCATTAGCTTATCTCCAAAGTGACTGATGCTAGTACATGATCAAATGCAGGGGAATTTACCTTTAAAGGGCAGAAGGATGAGACAAACTCAGAAAACCTCTGAGGATAGGAACTTTGGAAATTTGTTGTCACTGCCATTCGCTGGTCTACCCCAACATGCTGTGGTTAACATGGAGCTTTGAAGCCCTAAATCCCTGGAATCAAATCCAGCCATTACTAGGATATGGCCTCAGGGAAACTACTTTGCTTCTCACACCACAGTTTTCTCCTCTGTAAAAGAAGGACAATAACCAAAAGGACCATATGTCCCAGCTTGCCCTTGGGAGTCTCTATTTATGTTTGTTGTCAGGTCTAATTATTAATACTGAGTCCTTCTAACGTTCAAAAGTGTCTCAGTTGGCATGATAAATTACAAGCTAACATTAATACAAACCCCAGTAGAGTTGTTAGGAGGATTCCATTCCTGGCACATAATTGGTATCAAACATACCTTGCAAAATATGGACCTCTGGTTCCTGCCTCCCAAACCTTTGCTGAGAACTAGACAGTCCATATAAAGGGCTTGGTATGTGGCATGCAGTAACTGCTTAATAAATATTAGTTAATATTTCTCATTTTGTGGTACTTTACCTGCCCTAAGAATACCTGTGAGTAGAGTTTGGACCTATTCTGAAAGTGGAATTAGTCCAAAGGCTTACAGATGGAATAGTAGATGATTTTCTAGATGACTGGTCCAGGAATTCCTAAGTCCACCTGGTCCATGCTAGATAGACGGGCTTCTTTAACTGGAGAAACTGTGTATCTATGGCTGAAACCAAATCTTCAAAGGTACAATGGGTGTAAAAAAAGTAGAGAATCAACTGTTCAATGTCTCTTTAGCAGATAGGAGAGGTGAGCTAGTCTGAGTCTGATGCATAGAATTAGAGGAGGCCAGAAAAGAAAGCCTAGTTCCTTGTATCTAACCTTAGGTCTTCTTCTCACTGTGTATCATTATGAGAGATAATATTTTGTATCTTTAAATAAAAGAGTAAGAAAAACTGTAGTTTTAAAACACTGCATTTAGATTTCTGGTTTCTAGTTCATCATGTAAGGAGACCCCACATTTTTTATGAGTTTTGTATCCCAAAGCTTGACAAGGGTCTCACAGTAACAATCAGAGAAAAATCCCCTCCTGCTTCTGGAAGGGAAAGGACAAAACAAACCAAGAAAATATGCCAGAGCATTCCTTCTTCTTGACAAGGCTTGCCCTCAAGAGAAAGTATTTTACCAAAGCCTAAATGATTGGGATTTCATCAGAGCACAACAGACCTGTGAGAAAGGAAATGCCCCACTCTAGCCATCCTGTTCAGTGCAAGGTGAGTGAGGAGAAACTCAAGCACCAGGGAAGTGCCAAAGTCAGAATCAAAGGCTCGCCCAAAGACAGGACATAATCAGTTACCACCACATTACCAAAGGACTATTGACTGCAGTTCCTTTTACCCAAATACATCATCTATTTTAACAACAACAAAAAAATTATAACGAAGAATAAAAGGTATAAAACACAATTTGAAGACACTGAACAAACAGCAGAAGTAGTTCACATATGGCAGAGAGGTTGAAATTACCAAACCAAAAATTTAAAACAAATGGCTTAAGTTGTATTGATTAATATACTAAAGGATTTAATGGGAAAAGTAGACAACATAAAAGAACAGATAATAGATAATGTATGTAGAAAGATGGACACTAGAAAAAACAATCAAAAGAAATGAAGGAGATAAAAACACTGTAGCAGAAGTCAGAGATATCTCTGATGGACTTATTAGACTAGCCATGGGTGAGGAAAGACTCTCTGAAATTAAAGATTATCAAGACAACAGAAACTTTTAAAACCAAATAAGAGAGATAAAAAAAGACTAACAAAATGGAAATTGTTCTGTCAGAAATGAAGAATGCTTTTATTGGGCTCATTAGTAGACCAGACACAGCTGAGAAAAGAATCTCTACGACTGAGGCTATGTCAGTAGAAAATTCCAAAAAGAAAAGCAAAAATGATTTTTTAAAAAGGCAGTAGAATACAGAAGAACTGTGAGACGATTACAAAAGGTATAACTGCAAATAATGGAATATCAGGAGGAGAGAAAAGAGGAAAAGGACTAGAAATATTTAAAGTAATATTTGAAGCCTATAAATAGTAGTTGTTTATTTTTTGAGATTTTGGGAAAAAAATGAGAAGAAGTTAACTGATGACTCCATACTGAACCTTAGAGTCAAAGCATTCTATAATAGACATACTCTTATTTGACAATGTGAAGGTTACTTTCTTGGCATTAATATTTTGATGTAGCAATCGTCTGATTTCTTTTCTGAATATGTTTATCTTCGTTCGTTCTTTACGAGGTTTTTGTTTCTAGTCCTTATCTTAAACATTGTTATTGTTATTAAATTTTAAGCCTTTTTAATTTTGTGAAGGCAAAAAGTGGAAGCCTAATAAACACATGTATATGTAAAAAAAAAGATGCTTATGAAATAGTATATCTTCTAAAAATGAGATAAATAAAAAAAGAATTTAAAAAAAGAAATATTTTAAGCAATAATGAGTGAAAATTTCCCCCAAGTTAATTTCAGACATCAAACCACAGATCTAGGAATCCAAGAGAACACTAAAAAATATACCTAGACACATCACTGTCAAACTAAATTAAAAAAAGAAAAAACTCAGCAGAAGCCAAAAGGGGGAAAATGTCACAACCCCTACAGCCCTGGTCTCAGTTGCCCCATGAAGGAACCAGGCGTGACACAGATTAGAAGTACAAGCTTGCAGAGGTGAGCTAACCTTAAGTGCAGGGTAGCCCAGAACTCCCTCTATGACAGCTATTTTAGTAAATAGCTAAGGCTAAGATTATACACAACAAGTGTGGAGAGTTAAGGTCATTTACATACGAGGACTGCATGCATAAGGATTGCCACGTACTCTTTCCTCACGTGTTCTTTCCCCACAACCCCCATGAAGAAGTACCAAGCATCTATGTTTAACACATGCTTACTAGTGAGTGACTGATCTCATTTCATTCCGGAACACGGTTACTTGGGGGACTGCCCCTAAGTCTCCTAAGCTTGCCAGAAGACTGTGCTGTTCTCAGCATTTCCTTTTAATGCTATAAGAATCAGTACTGTGCTTTGCAAGCATGGTGTCCGTGCCTCTACAGGAAGAGAAAAGTTTACCTATAGATAAAGATAAAAATTATATCCAACTTCTCCTAAGAAGCCATGAAAGCAGGAATAGTGGTATAAAATATTTTTAAAAGTGCTTGAGAAAAAGTTTTAAAACCAACCTATATTTCTGCACTCTACAAAATTATTCTTCAAAATATCCCAGGCAAATAAAAATAGTGAAAAATTTTGCCACTAGTTTTGCCTTGCAAGAAATGTTTAATGAGGTTAAAAGTTTTCTAGAGCAGAAAAGATGATATTGGTCAAAAACTTGGGTTTACATAAAGGAAGTGCTTCAGAGAAGAAATAAGTAAAGGTCAAACAAGAACTCATTTTTCTTATTAATTGATCTAGCAAATAATAATTTATTCAAAATAAGAACAGTGACAAGATATATATGTATGTGTATATGTTTATGTATAAATGAAATGAGTGACCACACCAATATAAGGGACAAGAGGAAAAACTTAGGAATATTTTGTTCATACCACTAGTTAAATGATACAGTGTTATTTAAAATTGTACTTGGATTAACTGTAAATGCATATCACAAATTTTAGGTCAATCACTAAAACAAGTTAAAAGAAGAAGGATAATTGATAGGCTAAGAAAGAAAAGAAAATGGAATAAAATAAAATGGTTAATGAAAACCAAAAAGAGTAATAGATAAAAATAATAACAAAGAACAGAGTCAATGGATAGATAAAAATAAAACAAAGAACAAGGTCAATGGATAGAAAACAGTAACAAACATAGCAGACATTAATGCAGCTATATCAATAATCACTTTAAATGTAAATAGTCTAAATACCAATTAAAATACAGAGATTCGGCTCAGTGCCCGTAACCCAGTGATTAGGGGACTGGCCATATACACTGAAGTTGGTGGATTTGAGTCTGGCCCAGGCCTGATAAACAACAATGATAACTACAACCAAAAAATAGCTGGGCCTTGTAGTGGGTACCTATAGTCCCAGCTATTTGGGAGGCTGAGGCAAGAGAATTGCTTAAGCCCAAGAGTTTGAGGTTGCTGTGAGCTCTGATGCCATTGCACTCTACTGAGGGTGACATAGTGAGACTCTATCTCAAAAAAAAAGAAAAAGAAAAAGAAAATACAGAGATTGGCAGAGTGGATCAAAAATCAATATGTCAAGTATATGTCATCTATAGAAACCCACTATATAGAGAGATACACGTAAATTAAAAGTGAAGGGATGGAGCTATACCATGATAACACTAATAAAAAAGAAAGCTGATGTAGCTATATTAATTGCAGACACAGCAGACTCCAAAACAAGGACAGTTATCAGGGATAAAGAAGGACACTGTGAAATTGCCACACAATCAGCCAAAGGTCACACAATAAGAAAAAGACAATATAATTAGGCCTTTCCCTTTTAAAGACATAAAATCAGCACTTAATAATCTCATAAGACAAAAAGCAACTAGGCCCAGATAGATTCATTGGTGAATTCTACTAAACATTTAAGGAAGAAATTATACCAATTCCCTACAATCTTTTTCAAAAGATAGAAGCTGAGGGAACATGTTCCAACTTATTCCATGAGGTCAACCTTCACCTAAAACCAAAGGCAGACAAAGATATTACAAGAAAATTTTAGGGTAGGGTGATATTTCTTAGGACCATGGATAAAAAAGTTCTTAATACAATATTGGAAAATTCAATCCCTCAAAATTCATAATAATAATTATATACCGTGTTTAAGTGGGACTTACCTCAGTTATGCAATATTGATTCAATACTTGAAAATGAATTTGTGTAAAGATATCATATCAGTAAAGAAGAAAATCACATCATCATGCCAATAAATGTAGGAAAAAAATATGACAAAATACAACACTCAATTATGATAAAAATTCTCAGCAAAGTAGGAATAGAAAGACACTTCTTCAATTTGATATATAACATTATAAAAATCTTACAGATAACCTTATTTTTAATGATGAGAAACTTCAAACTTTCCCAGTGAGGTCAGGAAAAAAGCTAGGATGTCCTTTTCAACATCATATTGGAAGTTCCACCTAATATGAGACATAAAAGAAAATAAAATGTATACAAATTGGTAATTTAAAAAATATGTCTTTGCTTGTAGATTACATAATATGTAGTAAATCTGAGAGAATTGAGGGGGAAAAAATCCTCCTGGAACTAATGTGGTTATAGCAAGGTTGCCGGATACAAGGTTAATATACAAAAGTCAATTGCTTTCTCATAATACTAGTAATGAACAAGTGGAATTTGAAATTAAGAATATAATTCCATTTATGTTAGCACACCTCAAAATTAAATTTCCTAGGTATATATCTAATAAAAGATGCTCTAAGTCTATATGCACTAGAGAAAAACTACAAAACTCTGATGAAAATCAAAGAACTCAAAATAAGTGAAAAACTATTCTATGCTTATGGAGAGGCAGAATCACTTTTGCTAATATGTATATTCTTCAAAAATTCATTCAATATAATCCCTACTAAAAACTCAGCAGATTATTTTATGGGTATGAGTAAGTTGACTCAAAAGTGTACCTGGAGAAGTAAAAGACCCAGACAGCTGACACATCCATAATGCAGGAGAGTAACAAAGTGACTGACACCACCTTACTCCAAGAATTGATACGAAGGAATGGGTGGAGGGAGGGGGATTGGAGGGATCACTTCTGAGGTTTATCTTACAGGGGTACAAGTGAATCTTTCTAGGAGTAGAGTGTGAATGTTTTAAAACAATAACTGAGAAAATGACAAGAGGGCTGTGTTGACCAGTTTGACGGAAGTATTTCGGATTGCATGTGAAAACCCCACACTGTACCCTAGAAGTGCATTAATGTACATAGTTGCCATTCAATTAAAAAAAAAAAAAGAATTGATACGAAGCTGTAGTAACCAGAACAGTGTGAGCTGAGCCCCGCACACAGGCCTGTAAGTAGGAAGGCTGAGATGGGAGGATTGCTTGAATGCAGGAATTTGATGCCAGTTTGGGCAACACAGAAACTGTACCTCTATAAAAAAAAAAAAAAAAAAAAAAGCAGAGTGGTGTTGGTGAAAAAAATGATCAACAGATCAGTGGAGCAGAACAGAAGATCCAGAAATAGAGCAAATGGACCCATATAAACATAGTTAGCTGATATGTGACAAAGAAATGAATACAAAGGAGAAGAGCTAGTCTTTTCAACAAAAGATGCAGCAACAGCTGAGCAACTGCATGCAAAAATGGGAATGTAGATGCAGACCATACAACATTCACAAAAATGAACTCAGTATCGCTCATCAGTTTAAATGTGAAACTCAAAACCACAAAACTTTTAGAAGATAACATAGGAGATAAATCTAGGTGACTCTGGGATTGAAAATGACTTTTTAGATAGGATACCAATTTATAAGCTAGACATCATTAAAATCAAAAACTTTTGCTTTGAAAAATACACTGCACAGAGAATGAGAAGACAAGCACATAGTGGGGAAAGTTTCATACGTATCTGATAAAGGACTATAATCCAGAATATATGAAGAACTCAAACTAAACCTTAAGAAAATGAACCTGATTAAAAAATGGTCAAGAGATCCGAACAAACACATCATCAAAGATCACAGATAGAAAATAAGCCTATAAGAAGATGTTCAATGCCACCTGTCACTGTGGAATTATTTAATCAATGAGATACCACCACACACTTACCAAATGGCCTAGATCCAGAACACTGACAATACCAAATGCTGGCAAGGACATGGAGCAACAGGAACTCTCATTCATTGCTCATGGGAATGTAAAATGGTACAGCCACTTTGGAAGATAATTTAGCAGTTTCTCACAAAGCTAAACATACTCTTACCATATGATATAGCAATCGCTCTCTTTGGTCTTTATCCAAATGAGTTGAAAACTTATGTCCACACAAAAACCTGCACGCACATATGTAAAGCAGCCTTACTCATGATTGCCCACATTTGGAAGCAATGAAGTTGCCCTTCAGCAGGTAAATGGATAAATCATCTGTAGTATATACATAAATGGGATATTACTGCACATTTAAAATAAATGAGCTGTAAAGCCATGACGAGGCATACAGGAAATTTAAATACACATTGTTAAGTACGAGAAGCCAACGGAAAAAGACTACATTTGCTATATGATTCCAACTATATGACATTCTGGAAGAGGCACAATTATAGAGATACTAAAAGGATCAGTAGTTTCCAGGTGTTAGTGGGGAGAGAGGCAGAGAAATATTTAGAGCAGTGAAACTATGTTGTAGGACACAAATGGTGGATACATGTCATTATGTATCTGTTAAAACTCATGGAACGTAGGACACTAAGAATGAGCCCTAATGTAAACTGTGGACCTTGGGTAATAATGGTGTGTCAATGTAGGTTCATCAACTGCAACCAATGCAGCACTCAAGACAGGGACTTTGATATTTCAGGAGGTGCTGTTCATGTCAGGAGAGGGGATATGTGGGAACCCTCTGCATCTTCTGCTTGATTTTGCCGTGGACCTAAAACTTCTCTAAAAAATAAAGACTGCTTTAAAAAATATCACGTTCATTTAAGAATGATTGTCCACCAAAATTACTCAGTAGCATAGTTCAGGTATTAAAAGATGTTCTGTACATGGATTTTGAGTTTTAACTGATTACTGTGCAAAATTTTTCAGAATCTGACAATAAATGAGCTTTTTCTCGTTTCTCAGTGCTATGCCAAAAAATGAAAAATGGGTTAAAAAAAAAGATTTTCTAGGTATCCAAGTGTATGTTAATGTTATCTAGTGAGAGCCATTTAAATCAGAAATGCCATTTAATGGTTGAATGTATGATACCATCAATTCTGTGAAGGAGGTGAGATAACTCCCTGTTATAAAATACTTTTAAAAAATCCCTCTATCAATTTACATTCTGGCAAGAAATAGAAAACTGAGTGGAGTATTGGATAGTTTGCAAAGAGGGCCATCTACAGCTAGAGGTGGGGTGGAGTGTTGAGAAACGCACCAGGGTGGTGTAGTGCTATGCAGCTTGTCCCCACTCTGCTGGGAGCAGCTCCAGGAACTGGCCATGTGGAGCCCTGTGGGAAAGGCTGCCCTTCAGAAGCTGGAGCTTCCACTGAGGGACATGGCCACATCTCTCCAACCTGGCCAAGGGGCAGCTCCAAGAACCAATTCACTGACCTGACTGTTTTCCTGCCAGCGCCTCCTATTGGCTAAACCCAACCAGAAACCAGGGTCAAGGGTCGGTTTGGGGCCCCAAGAAGGGTGCCTCTGAGAAGGAAAGTAAAAGACACCCAGTGATTTAACCAGTTTGTTTTACCCCTTCCCTTGCTGTTCCACTGCTCTCTCGTAGGAGAAATCAGCCAAGTCATAAAGCATCCATTGCCTTAAAGGTCAGTGGTAACAAAACAAAATGTCGTTTATCTATATATGTATATTTTTTACTCTGGGTTTGCACATGTTAAGAGCTGCAGATAAAAAACACTAATCACTTGGATTCATATTTTTTCTTATACCCAAGACTAGATTAAAAATTTCTAGGACTGGGCTAGAAAGGATATTGAATCTTTAAATTAGGCTTGGGGTTTTTAAAAGTGGAAAACTTCTGCTCTTGCTGTTCTGAGTAGGCAAAACCCTGGACTCCCTGCACTCAGGATAGTGATAACAAAGTTTGATGTGGTTGCTCAGAGTCCCCAGGGGCCCAGAGTTGCAGTGGGAATGTCAGTACTTCTACCAGATGGAGAGTAGCACCAATTGCTGAGGCATCTCAGAGGCTCTGTGTGGTTCAGAAGATGTGTGGGGACCTGCCTGGGGCAGTACACGGACGAGGGAGGATGAGGCATCTCAGTGGGTGTTATGGAGGAGGGAGGCTTGTGAACTGCTTAGCTCTTCCCTCACGTTGGGACGTGATGCTGTGGAAAGATGAGGAGCCCAAACTTGAACTACATTACGGTCAGTTCCCATCCCTAATGGAAGAAGAGCTGCAAAAGTAAAGACCAAGTTCGTTGGCAGTTACCTTCTATGAATATTTGATTTGTGGTCTAAGATTGTTACCTGCTCTATTGTTTTGCATGAATCAGGAAACTAAGGACTTATATCATTTTTCCCGACTGTAGAAAACTAGTTTTTCCCAAGTGGCTTTAAGGAAAATCATGCTGCTCCATGATTTCAAGCTGGGATGTGTGAAGTAGGAACACAGCCCTTTTCAGGTGGACATCTTTGGTGAGCGGTAGATTTGGTACATCAAAGTGTTATCAGTTGTTATCATTTCCTGTGGCCACTGTAACAACATCACAAACTTAGTGGACTGAAACAACACAAATTCATTATCTACAGTTCTGGAAGTCAGACATCCAAAATGGTCCTTACTGGGCCAAAATGAAAGTCTCAATAGGGCGTTGCCCCTCTGAGAGGTGCTTAGGGAGATGTGTGTCTTTGGCTTTTCCAGATGCCAGCACTGCAAGTCTTACATTCCATGATTAGTGGCACCTCATCAATCGCCAAATCTATGACATGGCATCTTCAAACTTCTCTCCACTGCCATCAGCACACCGCCTTTTCCTCCAATTCTGGCTTCCCACCTCCCTCTGATCCAAACCCTTGTCATTACAATAGTTTACCCAGATAATCCTGGATAATCTTCCCATTTCAAGAGCTTGACTTCATCACACCTGAAGCTCCCTTTTGAAATATAAGGCAACATTGACAAGTTCCAGAGATTAGATTGTGAACATCTCTGGGGCCATTATTCAGTTTACCAGGTGAGTAGATACAGCATTGAAAGGCCTGTAAACCCAGATCCATATCTTGGATTAACCTTTGGGACACCTGCCCTTATTGGATTAACCTTAATAGGGACACCCTAATCAGTCAGGTCTCTCCAGAGAAAAGCACACACAAACACAGGCACGTAAAAGAGATTTTGTATATATTAAGAAATTTATTTCAAGGAATTGGCTTACATAATAATGAGGTGTGGCAAGCCCAAAATTTGCAGGGCAGGCCAGTAGGCTTGAAATTTTCAGACAGGAGCTGAAGCTGCCATCTTGAGGCAGAATTTCTTTTTCTTCAGGGAAACGTAAGTTGGGTAAGTGGATGAGGCCCACCCAGATTGCTGAAGATCAACTCCTTTACTTAAAGTCAACTGATTGTGGGTGTTAACCACATCCTCAGAATACTACCAGAGCGACATCTAGATTAGTGTTTAACTGAACGTAGGGTGCCCCAGCCTGCCAAGTTGATGAGACTCACCATCATCCTATTGTGATTTTGCCAAGAGAAGCAGTAATAAAGATTTCCACTCAGATTGTCAGTGCTATGATGGACGTGAGAGGACAGTGCGTGAGAGACCCCGCAGAATGTGAGCAGAAGCCTCACTGCTCCGTGGGAGGGACAAGCCGGTTTGGAGATGGCACGGCCCTGGCCTGTGGATAACATGCACAAGCAAACTCATGACAGGCAAGAAATGGTTTGAAAGAATGTGAGTTGGATTTGTGAAAAATTGAATGGAGACCCAGATGTAGCTGAGTAACTACAAAGCCAGGAAGGAGACAGGGATTCCAAGTTTGGCATCCTCTACCTGGAAGTGTTGGCTGAAGTTCCAGGAAATCAAGAGGAGGAAAGCTTGGGAGATTCTTCCACTGAAGAGGAGGGTCAGGATAGACAGTCAAAGCACACAATTCAAAACACAGAGATTGGTGAGCAATATCCAGTCTCTCCTTCACTCCCAAAGCACATGCGGACATCTATGCTCACATCCATACAACCCCTCACCAATGGATCTGCACAATTCTATTCAAATTTCAAAGCCTAAATTCATCAGTGTGATTTAAATGTAAATCACCGTCCTGCTTGAATCCCTCTGATGACGTTGCTCTGCTTTGCCTTCAGAGTAAAATCCCAAACCACACCCTCACTTTCTATTGTGATCCTCTGTACTGAGACCTGTGCCTGGGAAGCCTTCCCGCCCCCTCCCCCCCCCCATCAGATACTTTTGAAAAATAAATATAGACTGGACTGGAATAATCTGAATACTAAGGGCTGTGAAATAAAAAATTAAAAATTCTGTTTTAGAGACAAGGAAATTGTAATCCAGAAGGTTAAATCTCATGCACAAGGTTATGAAGCTGGTCAGTTAGAGCTAGGACTAAAAACGAAGTTCCTGACCCTCAGCGCACACAATTTCGCTCTTCACTAAAAATAGCTTTTCACGCTGCACCATAAATTGCCTATTGTAGATGTAGGCACATTGTATTATCATTCAGAAAATTAGATGCTAATGTTCTCAAGAATCTCATTCAATAGGCAATACATTTTTCAAAAAGAAACAGTTAATGTGGCTTGTTGTAATTAGCTAATGAGTATGAGCCTCTAATTCCCTTGTCAGGCCCTCAGGTTGAACTGTTTGTGTTTTCAACTCTTACCACACAGATTTGTTCTGCAGGAATTGTGTGTTTTATGACAGAAATGAGTTTTCATTTTTATGCAGGGAAAGTAGGCTGATTTCCCCTCCCTCAGCAACCCAGAAATAGATGTACACTGCCAGGTGGGGCAGAGAGATACGCAGAATGGAAACCTCTGGAGAAACCAGGCCATAGGAAGCAACAGTGAAGGACTTGGAGAGATTTCTTTTACTCTTCTAAGCAGGAAATCTGTGTTTTATATTTTTGCATGATTTTCAATTGTGTAAATACTCTTGAGTGACCTTTTCTCTTGCTTTTCTTGGAAATCACCCATTAATTTCATGTAGCTGGTAATTGACACCTTCACCACTGCTAACACTGTTTTGGTAGGGAAGATATGTTCTTATCTGTGTATTTTTTAGGGAACTAGAGAAGGACTGAATGAGAGGAAAACAGTTTATGAACTAGGATGCAGGCCATGCTTTCTTGGACTTTCCAGCCTCCAGAACTGTGAGAAACAAACATTTGTTGTTTACAAGCCACCCTATTTATCGTATTTTGTTACAGCAGCCAGAACAGACCAAGACATCCTTCCATGGGTCTGCCATACTTATTTAAGTTACTCAAACATGCAAAGGTTTCTTTTGCCAACTGTTTCTCCCATCACCACTGCTACTGCCTTAGCCCAAGCCACCATCTTGGAATACCTTGTTAGTGTCCTTAAGTACCTCCTTCCTTGTGCCTTTCCAGCTCCTCACAAGTCATTTCAAAATGGTGATTTAAACGCAAATCACCATCCTGCTTAAATCCCTTTGATAAGGTTGCTCTTCTCTGTCTTTAGAGTAATATCCCAAACCATACCCTCATTTTCTATTGTGATCCTCTGTACTGTCTGAGTCCTGTGCCTGGAAAGCCTCCCCCCATCATGACTGGCCTGGGGTGGCTCCTTCTCAAGATAGAAGTCTCAGCTCAATGTCACCTCCTGCAATAACTATTGTCTGACTCTCCCCTATTGAGAGCAGCTGCATCCAGTCACCCAGCATCTCTCCTGTTTGTCGTCAGGGCACTTAGCATCATCAGTTCTCTGTGGACACTAAAAAGTGAGGTCCAGACACGTCTCAGTTGCCTCATTCACATGCACACTTCTAGGAGGCCGAGGAGCTGCCGGGCCCTGAGGAGGGACTCCATGGATGTCTGCTGAAGAAAATGAAAAAATGGAATGCTTCACAGAGAGTCCCTCATCATCATCTTCACTGACCAAATGAGATGGGTGCCCATTCTCTCATTTTTAAGACAGTAAGTGGGTGGACTTTGGCATGGGCCCAGAGTGGGGTGGCCCAGGCCCTGAGCACAAGCTGTCCAGCTACAGCATCAGGTTGATGACTTGTGTGTATACTACACTGTATATTAACTGTATACTACACTGTATATCTCAACACAATATATTAAATGACGATGAATAAGGCATAAATTAGACTTTAATATGTTCTCCTAGTGCAACTAACTAACCCACCAAGGTCACAGTCAGGTGATAAGCAATTCCAAATACATCTCAGCCTTTTCCTTTCTCTGGGGGCCTATAAATGTATATAATTATGATTTAATAAAAATGAAATTAAAAAAAAACTCTTAGCCAAAATAGTAAGCAGAGAAATTTAGTTTTTGTGCTCAAGCCTTGTGATACTCCCAGATAGCTGGTTTGAGTCTGTTTTCTGGGCTGTGTATGTGGAAAAGACTGCAAGCAGGTGCTGTTGCAAAGACCTTATCCAGTAGCCCAAGTTGAATAGCCAACATTGACTTTATTCCCTTGGGAATCCAACCACCTTCCCAAGATGCCTGTCTTACCTTCTCATGGTTATAATATTTTCAATGCTATTGACTTGTATAGAAAGCAAGTTGCCAACTCCTTTCATTCAATTATAATGTTTAATTAAAATTAATTATATTTCTTGTTAACATAATTTCACTAACTTCTCTCCCAACACTTGCTTGTGACCTTAAAAGCTTACGTAGGTATGGGGTGTCATCATTAGGCTCTTTTGCTGGCAGAGATGGATATGAAAAGTGCAGCAGGAAAACATTTAGGGAGCTCCCAGCCCCCGCTATATGCAAATTCAAAAGCAAAAGGTTTAATAGTCAATTCCTTAAGCAAACAATTTCTCTTCCCTTTATCATTCTGAGATTGCCAGGATTTACCTGATTTGTACTTATCTTCTCTGTTTCTGTAAGCCAGTGTGAGTCACATTTATAAGGATAAAGTAACAGACATGCATAGATATTATGTGTATGTGTGTGTGGGGGTGGGGGGGTGCACACCTGCTTTCATTGTCTAACAGAGTGTGTTTTAGAAAAACACAAGCTAAAGCTGTATGCAATGTGTACAGTGAGTAACTCATGTGCTAACTAACACAAAGCAAAACAAACACATCTGTCAACATCACTGGGAAGGAGACCCTGAAGGGAACACAGAACAAATCAGTGTCTGTGAATGTCGGCAAAGACCATGGGATTTGGAAAGGAGAGAGGGTAGGTGATTCTTGTTACATTCCTGGTAAAAGTTCAAGAGCTACCAAAACAGAGCCACAGTCTTCTGATAATTAATGCATCTGAGAACTGATGTCATAGGGTTTGTGGACACTAAATAAGACCCATCTCCCAAGAACACCACCACTGGAGGTGCTCTCCAGTGAGGGCTTTGAGGCCACCTTTAGGTATTTCAAGAAAAAAAAAATGCAGAACCTTATTATTAAAGTCTGTCAACAAATGACTTTTATACTCTTAAGAACCATTTAAAATGTAAACTTTATAAAAGATTTTCTCCAAAACTATTGGTCAAATTAAAATAACACATTGTGCATGTGAATAGTTATGTTTAAAGAAAGGAAAATAAGGAGAAAATCCAGTTTTCCTAAATTCTGCCATTTTCTCTCAAATCACACTGCTAATGAAACCCTTGTGGTCTTGCAGTTATAGCATTAAATGTATATTTACCACCAAGATTACCTCCTGATATTACTTGCCATGAACTTTTATATTTTTTCACCCTAGCTTATTTCCCCAAGTTAAGGAAAATAATTTAAAATCTTGGAGGAAAGAAATTCATGCAAAATATCCCATTTTCATCTATTCAGTGCTTTCTGTAAGCATCTGTTCCACAGAGTAGGGGGTTTGTAGAAATGTGGGATTTGGGTCTAGCTCCCATGACTCAGCTTTGCTGTCTTCTTTCACTACTCCCAAATCAAATTTCAGAGAAAGAGCAACTATGGAAAGGTGACAAAAAGGCAAAGCTGGCCCAGCTAATTTCTTCATTCTACATAATGACAAAGAAGAGGTACAACTTGTTAATTAAGTCAGGAGTATTATCAGTCTGTCCTCTGTAGACTTCTCTCAGAGAATGCACCCACTCTCAAGAGGTGGCTTAGTGGCCTGAGCAGGCTTCTTCCTCCACTCTCTGGACATTTGCTTTATGAAATGCAATCGGCCTACAGCTTCTGAGGCTCAGCAGGAAGGCCAAGGCCTCTGTATCTGTAGGAAGCCTCGCATTCTCTTTAGAATGAGAGAGGGGCTTGAATGCCACCACCTGTCAAACTGAAGTTACTCCATGTTGACCTCGCAAAGACGAGGTAAAGGAGGGTGAGGCTATTGCAGCCTACTGTCACAATTTCTGTGTTATCGTATTGAGCCTCAAGGGTAGTGTGTGTGTATGAGAAAGAGAGAGTTTGTGTGTGTGTGTGTGTGTGTGTGTAATTCTAGGCTCTCATTTTCTCTATTCCTGTGCTTTTATTGTATTTATTTTTATTCCTTTATTTTCTCTTAAAATCAGTCCTCCACCATTAATACTAGAAGGTAGGTATTATTTTATGTTTACTTCTGCATCTTCAGGCCTAATGTGAGCCTGGCATTCAATAAATGCTTGTTGGAAGGAAAACGAGAGCTAAAAAGAAGCTAAAGAAAAGAAATTGTTAGGAAATATATGATAATGGCGGAAGGTGACAAACTCCACAATAAAATTATAATCTAGAAATTATAAAATTATAATCCAGAAATTGACCAAAGTTACTTGCTGATACGTAGTACGTACATCATGGTACATATAATTATTTCAGTGCCATTTCATGCTGAAGTAACACTGGCCATGAGATAGAATTTACTGACTTATTTATTCAAGACAAAAGGGTCTGCACTGTTCCAGGCACTGTTGCAAGGACTGGAAGGAAGAGCAATGAGAAAAACATTTATGCCCTTGTTCTGACTTGGACTTAGAATTCATCAAAATGACATAAACTTTAAGGAAACATACCAACAAAGAATGGTGTTGAGTGTCCTATGAGGGGCAAGAGGACAAAGGTACCAGAGGTCGTGGAGAGGTGGAAGGGCAAGGGCTGTTTAGTGCTGGTAACCATGGGGACCTGAGGAGTGGGTGTCTTCAGAGCAGAGACTCACAGGCAGACAACCCTCCATCGGGAGCTGTCTGGAGGAAAAGCTTCCTGTGCAACAAGTGAAGGCCCCAAGGAGCAGAGCGGAAGATCCAGAATCAGGAGAGAGCCCGAGGCAATGCAGAGAAAGGGGCAGGGGAAGGACAGACAGAGTCAGATCACAAAGCCTCATTACAGGTAGGAAGTTTGGAGAGTCATACTCACTTTGATAGCCTTTCTTTTTTTTTTTTATTGTTTGAAGTTCATTAAGGTTACAAAGAATTAGGTGACACTGTTTGCATCTGGTGGGTAAAGTCCCTCTTATAAAAGTACTGCCCCCAAGAGGTGTGCCATATATAGTAACTCCCATCCCCCTGCCCCACCTTGAATCAATTTAAGTTTTTCTCTTAGGTAGGTATGTGTTACATTGTCTACTGGCTTCATATTCAAATTGAGTACACGGGATTCGTGCTTCTTTATTCTGGCAATAACTTTACTAAGAAGAACGTGTTCACTTTGATATACTTTGCGATGCAATTTTCATTTCTCTGACCTTATTTTAAAAACTTTCCTATCACGTGCACAACATTCATCCCCATGTTTCCCAGACTCTAATTCTTGGGGACATGTCTGGAGCAGTCCTTCCCCTGAGATTCTTGACAGACACATTAAATATTCCAGTAAGCATATTCCACACCCTCCCCCACAATTGAGTTATTCCATCTTTGAGTTCCACCCAATAAATCTAAGCATCTTAACATGTCTAGATAAGATCAATTAGTATGCATTCCTACACTTCCTTAGACAGTGTTTCATGGCAATCTTTCCTGAAATAAATAAATACTAGATGTATGAAAGGGATGATGGCAATTAATGTAAGGCAAGAACCCAGCACTCATATTAGCCATAGGAAAATTTTATGCATGTTAAGTTGAGATCTCCCAATTTATTTGGAAAAGGGCTTTCTATGGCATGTTCAAAATAGTAACCTTTAATAACAATGGAACCACTTGGAGAAACTACAAACAGAATGACCTGTTTTGAGAAGAGTTTATTTGATAAAATACATTTCGAAATGCCCATTTCAAGTATCTGGATGAAAAAACTGGAGACAGCAAATTATGCAGGAATGCTTTTAGCTACTGCCGGTTCAGCCAGACTCCTCCGTGCAGAGCGGAGTTCTCCAGGAAGAGTCTCTGTTTTGGCTGCTGTGACCTGCTCATCACATGGACTCTATTTGGAAGGTTGGCTGGGACAGTCATCACAAACAATAATGGCAGGGAACACAATGGCCAGTTGAAAAGGTCAGGAAGGAGACATCAGGAGTGGGAATGGAAAATGGGAAGGTACGAAGGGTCAGAATTTTTCTAACACTGGGCCGCAGAAGGCAGCATAACAGATGCGTGTGGGACATGACAAGAAACAGAAGAATAGATAAGGTTCTCATGAGAGCTATTGATTTTAAAAAGAACTGATTACCTTTTTCTCTTAGTATCGCACAGTTAATAGACATGCACATCTTATAGGACACAGTCTTCTTGCTGTTGGTGACATTCATACCATACACAGAACTCTGTAACTACTTTGTCACTTAATAATTTAATATGATCATTTCATTCATGAAATTAAACGTTTAACTATATCACATTAATGTTTTATGGAATTGTAATTGTAAATGGTTATCAAGTCTCTTTTTGCTAAATGTTTAGACTTCTTTTCAAATTTTGCAATTATGCATTACACTATGTTACAAATCTTTGCACACGTCTGACCCTTTCATTAAAACCAATTTCTAGGTGTTAAATTTTGGGTGGGGGTATGGTATTGGCTCATTTTTGAGAGTTTTCTTTCTAAATTCATAAATGACACACCAATACACTCTAAATACACAATTACTCAAAATATACACATTCCAAATACATAAATCTAGACAAAGAAATTATAAATACATAATTCTAAATAGATATATAAAATTTGAATATTTAAATTCTGAAGACATAAATCGAATAAATCTTGATTGGTTATATCAACAATATTTTAGGCTAAAGAAAAGACACAAAACAGCCTAAAATACACAGAAAGAGCAGGTGACCAAGACAGACTGGGCTCCTGCTCTAGGTGGAGTGATGTAGATAATCAAGCAGCAACAAAGACAGTATCACGTGGTTATGAGTGTCCTAATAGCAAAAACAAAAAAAATTGTCCAATCCAACTCCCGATTAGTTACACAAACATCTACATCAGGGGTATGCAAGGTGCCCATTCTCCCACCTTTGCCAAACTTTATGCTATCAGATTTAAAATCTTCACTTACTTTAATTTACATGCATTTGATCACCAATAAGGTCATTTATATATATATATATATATATGTATATATATATATGTTAGTGTTTTGTTTTTTACTATCAACTATCTGGTTGTACCCTTGGAAATATTTTTATCATATTGACCGATTTTACTTATGGATTAAAAGCTTTGTTATTAGTTTGCCAACATACTTATTATTTTCCTTTTGATAATGAGGCTTTTTGATATACAAAAATTATGTTGCCAAATCCTTCAACATAACTTCCTTATAGCTTTCTAATTGTATTTTTTGTCAAAACAAGCCCTTAGTGCATCCAAAATAACATAAATACTTAGGTTTACTTCTAATTACTTTATAGTTCTACTTTTTATACAGATGGTGCCAAAAAAGTATACATATTTGAAGAAAGGAAAAAAGGTATTAAATTGTAATACTCAATATATTCTAATAACAAAAGATGAATCACATTGAAACCTCTTGTAATTCCAGAAGTCAATTGTGACTTTAGTAACATAAATTTAGTACAGTTTTTCCTCCCTTCTTAAAATGTGTATACATTTTTTGGGCACCCTTGGTATTCAAATCCTTCATTCATTTAGATTATAATGCCCTTGTTTCACTATTTCCCAAATAGCTAAAGGATTGTTCCAGCACCATTTACTATGAGAACTTCCCCCTGCTCCTCTGAGGCACCTTTCTTATATTTCAAGTTAGTTTACATACTCAGGCCAGGATTTTCTATACTGCTTTATTGATTTGTCTGTTTATCCTTTAGCCAGACCCACACCTTGGTCCAGTCCTTGGTTTAGTCTACTAGCATCTGTTTGGATAAATGGTGTGCTAGAAATGAACCTTTTAAATGAAGCTTCTTGCCTCCCTTCTTTCTCTGTCTTCTAATCTGAAGAATGGATAGTTAATTGCCCACTGACTTCTTCAGAGAGAGGAAAAGATGGAAGAGAAGAAAATGAAAAGAATGAATCGTTTTTGAGTATTTTCTTGCATAACACCTGCATACAATAAACATTTTTAATCTTGACAGAAGTAAGAATAAATATCATCATCACTATTTTGTTTGTAAAATAATTGTCCCTCAGACAGGTCATTAAATTGCCCAAGATCACACAGAGAACAAGAGGAGACATTAGGATCAGCTCAGGTCTATCTGATTTCAACTGACTTGCAACCCATAGGGCCCAGTGCAAGAGGTGAGAGAGGGGGACCCACATCCATGAAGACTGCAGAAACAGTCTTGGCCAGCTCTAATGCCATCACAGAGAGAGAGGGCACCAAGCCAGACAGTGCCTCTGTCTGCCTTTTCCCTTGGCAGTGCTAGTGCCTGGTCTCTGTTTGGATAAAGACAGGATGTCACCAACAGGGTAAAATTAGAGGTCATCTGCAGTGGCGACCCCCTGTCCTGTCCCCTTTCCAAATGTGCGTTTTCCTCCATAGTCTAAGAAACTTCCTACCCAGATTTTCCTTCATATTTATACTCTGTTTCCTGAAATAGTCTGTTTTCGTTGGCAATGAGGTAGGGTGAGGGAAAATCTAGCCCTAGCTATGTGACCTTAGATTGTTTTATATCACTAACTTTCGATTTTTTTCACCTATAGCATAAAATTGGAATAATTGTACTTACTGTGTGAAGACAAAAGAAATCACGAAATAAGCTTCTTAGAATACACCTAATGTAGAGAATTCAATGAGTATTGATTGTTATTATTGTCACCATTATCCTTACTCCTTGTTACTACCAAAACCAAGAGCAAGGAAGGCTGTGGAGAAATGGACACTGGGTAGATAACGTCAGTCAGAGGAAAGCTGCCAAAGTAAGTTTTGATGTTGCTTCAGTAAAGAGCTTTAAAACCCTTTCCTAAAATGAGGAAATGCCAGAGATAAAAGCCAGTTCAATTTTGGCCAAACAACACATATTAATCCTATGGCTTGTGAACAATGTTCTTTCTCACTATAAAATATAACAATAATTCATCTTAAGGAATTATCTTGCATTGGGAAGTTAAAACTGCATGTTTACACGACAGACTTTTTGAAGTAGGGAGGCTAAGGGAAGAAAAACAAAATACAGGAAAGAAAGAGGGTGGGAAGGAGGAAAGGATAAAAGCAAGAAGAAAAGAAAAGAATAAAAAGAAACAGAAAAAAGAGAGAGGAAGAAGATGGGAGGAAGGAAGAGAGAGAGTCTGTGTGGGTGCACTAAATCTCGGCCAGATTGGAACACAACCTCCCCACAGCCAGGGTTTAAATGAAACTCCCATCTGACTTAAGGAATCAAAGAGGTCCATCCCAAAAGACCTTGGGTACCCTACCTATTGAAGATGAACTTGGGGTGTGGGCTTATTTTGGGACTTGCTGTCCTCTACCAGATTCCTCTGCGTCAAAGAGGAAGTGGCACAGGCACAGGAAGATGTCTTCTTACAAACCTCCTTAAGTGTGGCATCAAAAGGCCCATTACTCACAAACCTCACATTTGGGTTATTAACAATTTCGAAATAAACTTAATCAAAAACACTTATTATTGTCCTAAAACCTTCTTCTAGAGAGATGCTCATAAAAATGACTCTTCTTTGGAGTTCTTTTTGATTACAAGAGATTCACTAAAATTGCCTCCGGAAGGGCTGTTTCTCATATGGCTGAGCAGGGAAACAGGCTGTGGGGCATGTCATTCCTGTGGAACCCAGGCTCGGGAAAGCCAAGCAGCTAGGATTTATAGAAGAAAAGGAGTGACAGATGGGTTGAAGACCGGATCAGCCCTTCTGTTTTCAATGGCAGGAATTTGATAATAATTTCTAAAACTCCAGTATTATGATTCCCTCTGATGCTCTGTGTGTTTTCTTACTCCTGTTTCTATCTGCTTCTCCTCTTGCTGCCAGTTCAGAGATTTACTTCATAATTTCTAAGAGAAAAAATATGATTTGCCATTTTTATAACACAATTTTTTTACAAGTCCCTGTCTATAAGAAAATTATACAGCTAAACACACACACACACATTAATTAATGAAATACACACTGCATATAATATTAAGAGTTGAGACTTTATATTGTTGAACTTCTTGAAAAATTGCACATTGCTTCTCCCCCCATAAAATTCTGTAGAGAATAAATGAACACTTGAATGGAATCAAGAGCTTTAGAATCTTAGAGCTTTTATAAACATAGACTTCAAGTTAACAATTTCTTTTTTTCAAAAAAGAATAAGAACAGTGTGAAGTCTATCTTCAGAGTCACTACAAGAGCAATGACAAGAGGAGACTGGCCAAATGGAGTGCGGGGGGCAGTCTGGAGGCTGCCTGGTCCTATTTTGCCTGCTCATTCCCCTGGAGAAGTCCCCTCCCTCACTCTGTGCCCCATCAGGCCCAGCCTCAGCAAAGTCCAAATCCCCGCAGGACAAGGAGGGCTTCACAGCCACTCATGATGCTATAAACTTTAGAATGCCAAACCTTTGAATTCCAATGGTCTGTTATACAGGGTGGTCATAAAGTTATTTAAATTGCACACAAACCTTATGGCCACCCTGTATTCCCAATAAAATCAGCACTATATTTGAAAGATTGTCATGTAACTGTCCCAAATGTGAATGAATTTAGGCCTACAATGTGCTCAAAAGGTTACAACCATTATTGGAGGGGGCTGGTTTATGGCCTCTGGGAAACCTCCACTGAGTAAGCATTAACAAAAGCTAAAGGGAAGGTGGGATTCAAATTGGTCGAGAGGAGAAGAGTGTCCTAGGAAAAAGCATGAAAATAGAAATAGGACTTGTGAGAATGTTGAGTGGGTTTATCAAGGTGAAGCATTTAAATTTAAAGTGCCGTATGCATATGGAAGAAAGCAAATGGTGAAGGCCACTTACAGCCAAATAGTTGAATTTAGTTTCATGGTAAGCCAACGGCAACAATTACAGCTTTCCAGACTGAACACGGGTATGGAGAAATTGTAAGTGATCGCATCCAACAAGTTGGTTGGTTTCTTGGGTAAACTCCTAGAGCTGCCTTAGGCCCCATGAGCCTTTGGCTCTTCCAAATACAGATTCTTTTACCTATAATCTACAGCGATCTTTCTTTTATTTTGGGGGGAAGCTCAAAATTATGAAAAAGAGGCTCAGTGCTCGTAGCATAGTGGTTATGGTGTCAGCCAGGTACACTGAGGCTGGCAGGTTCGAAACCGGCCAAGGCCAGATAAACAACAAAGACAACCCTAACAAAAAAAAAGCCGGGCATTGTAGTGGGAGCCTGTGGTCCCAGCTACTTGAGAGGCTGAGGCAAAAGAATTTCTTAAGCCCAGGAGTTTGAGCTTTCTGTGAGCTGTGATGCCACAGCACTTTACCCAGGGTGACATAGTAAGACTCTGTCTCAAGAAAAAAAAAAAAAACTATGAAAAAGAATCAACTTGCCAAAAACTATTCAACTACATTTATAGTATACTAGTATAGTCTTAAGCACAGAATTCCCTTAATGCATTTTTTTCTTGTTCTGGTGGAGTATTCAGATTTATACAAATATTTATAATTCTATGTTGTTTGGTGTTGTTAAAAAGTTTTGCATTTTTTTTCCTCATTGGAGATATGCAATAAGCTATCTTAATGGGTGGAATTTTACTATTTTAATTTTCTCTGAGTGAAGGAGGGGTTAATATGAAGAATTTATTATTGATATGAAGAATTTAAAGATTGCTGAGAGTGAGGGATCAGAGAGGACCCTGGATTTTCTGGTTTGTGAAAGAATAAGATTTTTAAACTCTGCCCTTCTGATTTTTATCATTAAAAGTTGTTAGAAAGAAAAATAAGGATTCTAAAAGTTACAAAAAGTATAGAGGCCTAAACACATACTGGCCTCTGCCTCAGTCTCGTGGCCTTGAGCACAGTAATTCCATGTTTTGAGCGTGATCCTGACCCCACATTCCTGGGGACTGGCTTGTCCCTGTGGCAAAGGCTATGGTGGAACCTGGGGAGCCACCACATGCAGCCCAGGGACTAAGAGGAAGGCCACCCCACCTTCACACCTGCAAGACCATCCTGGCTGAGAGAGGCAGCAATTCTCTGGCTGGGGCCGCATTAGGCCCCTAAACACAAGCACTCAGAAATGTCCACTGGTGATGGCTGTGACAAGTAGGGGTTGAGGAGTTTTGCTTCGAGTAGGATAAAGCATGAATGGCTGGAGTTTCTCGAATAATATTCTGAGTTACTGGGACAAAGAAGGAATAAGAAGAGAGAATAAGAGCAAATGAGTTGAGTCTGAATTGTTGCCAGTCTTGTCCATGGGAATGCTGACATTTCCACCAGTCACCATGGGGAGCCATATTTTGTAGCCCATGGCATAGTGTGAGGCAAGCCAGTTATTATGTAGCAAATCAACATTGATGAGGTGCACCTTCAGCCCATCTCAGCGTGTCTCAGAGTCCTGGGAACCCAGAAAGATAAACTCACCAGAAATAAAAAATAAACAGAGATGGTGATAATGTCAGTAGAGTTAATTGAATAGACTATGTGATGGGCAAACAAGAAGTACAAACCAAGATTTGCTGAAGGCATCTGAAAGTTCACTGCATTATTAGAATATTGAGCCTGTTTGACAAATAACCCTACTGATTTCCTTACATACCTGGATATAATGTTAGAATTTTCCCCAGAATCACATCCACTGTTTCTTGTTTTGTTTTGTTTTTTATGGATCTGTAATATATTTGAACTTTTAAAAAGACTACCCAGTAAAATTTATATAATTATAAAATATCTAAAGGCTGATTATTCATTTTGGGAAAAGCTCCTTTCTTCTTTCCTTTCTTACGTACTCATTGTTTGCAAATAAATCTAAAGATGAGCAGTACACTATAGGGACTCCAGACAAGGGGTTCCCACATGGTAGTTTTTCAGAAAATCACCTAAGATGCTGTCAATAGTGCAGATTCACCCACTCCCTGCCCCGATTCCCAGCCCTACTTGCTACAGAGATCAGATAGTGTTGTCCCGAAACCAGTGCCAGGATTCTCCACTTTATGGATAAACATCCTAGGTAGATTCTGGGCCCAGGTGCTCTCAAGACAATACTTGGAAAAAATTAGCAAAAACTTTGATTAAAGTAGTGATGCTATAAAATTTAGTGAGAAAACAGGGTAAGAAACTGCTTACCTTTATATTTTCATATAAGGACATACGTATTTTTATTATCACCAAAAGCCAAGTGGGAAAACTAAGGCATGAAAGACCAAGTTAAAATGATGAAGAGATATCTTTGCAGCAGAAAACTAGAACCACAACCTCACACAACAGAAGCTTTGCACACAATAGGATGGCGACCAGGGGTGGAACATCTTATTTTGGTTGGCTCCTGTGACGCCTTCCAGTTCTGCTCAAACAGCATGTGGTAATGTGGTCTCAATAAAAAATAAAAAATAGCAATTGTATAGCTACTGTCCTGATGTGTATAGGCCCTTGTTTACAGAGTATTTATTACAAAGCGAAACTTTCTCTTTTATCAGTTTCCTGGACTACAGAGCAGCACGTCTACTTAAAAAAGAATACAAGCTATTTAACTCATCAGACTCTTGTTCTGCACTCTATCTGGAGAATTAGGTCTCCTTGTTTCCAAGATGCTGGTTCACAGTGCTATAGCTTTGACCTTTCCCTAGAGAAAAATGGGGAGTAGAAAGATGACCACAGAAGCAGAGTCTCAGCATTTCTACCCTGCACCCAACACCTCGGGACTTGAAGGCCGTCGGTAGTAATAGTGTTGGCTGAGACTCCCCTTAGTTACTCAGACATTTTCTCTGCCTGTGCTGTTTAAACAGCATGGGTGAGGGCGGTCAGTGGATCTGCCAAGGGTATATAACGGGCTCCTCACTCTAATAGGCTGAGGGACAACCAGGCGGTGCTTTGTGTGTTCAGGACAAGATTGCATTGGGAAATATTTCTACCACATTTCATTGTCATTACTTTTGGGGGGATATGGGCTATGCATGACAGGTAGGCTTCCTCTCTCATAAGAATGAATAAATTTAATCTGTATTTATTAATTAATTCACAAAACAGGAAGCAGGATTTTGTTTTTTAAAATAGGTCAAACTTCTGCACATTTCCCCTCTGCTACGTTCACCCAGTAATCAGGAAGATTTCTGATTCCACAAATCAAGTTATATCATCTTTAACACCTAAATTTAGACAATGAATAAGGGGACTATTTTTTATCAGCTGCCTAATTTAGAGATGTTTTGTCACTTTACTTTGTTTAATCATTACGATTTTAGTTGAACCACTTTAGAATTAATGAAGTTAACACAACCTAAAGTCAAATGATATTTCACATTGCCTGTTAGTTCAGTGAAGTCCAGTAATGTTTGTTTAGTGAATATAAATACTGTTAGAATGAATCCGATTTGTCAGCTTAAAGTGACTGGTGTATGGTTTACTGATTCCATAAAAATAATGTCATTCTCCAGGACATTAAACAGAGTCTTCGTGGAGTCCTCTGTGGGCAAAAAGAAAAAAATGCTAGAGTGATAAAGAAAGGAGAATGTATGCCTGTCCCTACCCTGGAGCAGAGGGCTTGTGTGCATTAAGAAAAGAAGACGGTGACCCCTGGGGATGTGCACAGACTCCTAATGACTTCTTAGGAAAAATTAGGCTCATTTCATTTTGTGCAAACATTACAGCTTTGACAACTTCAGTGCTACATTCCATAATTTTCAGTATGATATTTGAGAAAGCCAGGACAAGTGGATCAAGGGTGGGGTGGCATATGGACTGGCTGACAGTGGAGTTAGCAGGGTAGAGAGAGAGTTGATTAGTTCACGGACAAGGTGAGTTGCAGGCTTCTATATTTGGTCATACATTGTTTGAAATCTATCTGTTGTACAAACATTCTCATGATACTTGTAAAATCATGAAAACATAATAATTAATGGCATAATTATTATTTAACCATATATAGGATGGCTACAGTGACAGATTTCAACTAAGATAGATTTAAACTAGTACAAGAAATGGCAGTGCTTATAGTGAGCAGCATAGGACTATTAATTAAATGTCTTACATCCTGGCACTTTAGATAGTAATGAACTCCATTAAACTGATAAGGGACCACAGCTACCAGAAAGTAAGTATGGTTTTGCCTACATAACACACATACTTGTTATATGTTCAGGATAAAATATATTAGCAAAGTTGAATAAAACAAAAAACAACATAGAAATCTCCCCTGCCCAGACCCCTTCCTCACATACACACCTATATGTTGACCATATTTTCAAATTGTATGTCAGCCCAACATGGTAAAGTTTCTTGAACTTAAGTATAAAGAATCTTCTTGTTCCCTCATTTTTACTTTCTTTCTCAGCATACTTCAGAGACAGGCTATAATACAGAGGAGTCAGCATTATAGGAGAATTGAGGGGCTCAGCTCCCAGAGGCAACACATACCAAGGCGATTGTGATACCCTCCCCCCCAAATAACTCTGCATAAGTGGCTGTCTATAGAATTTGAAATGAATTTCTGGGTTCACTAGAAGACAAAGTAAACCTTCTAAAGTTGAAGGCACAAACAAGAAAAGAACAAAAGACTGAGTCCAGAGCAGGAAGCAGTGAGCAGTGAGCAGTGGGGAGGGCAAGACAGTGCTGAAGGCACTTTCCTGGGTCGGAGGTGTGACTCCAGGAGAAAGCCTTCTGCCAGCCTCTGGGTGGGAAGGCGAACATGAAATCTTCTTCCCTAAGCCAGGACCTTCTCAGGGAATAGACATTGTTCCAGGATGAGAGCTTTGCCCACCTCCTTGAAAAAGTAAATACAAATCATATCTAGAGGAAAACACCTACAATGTAGGCCTCAAGATTCCCACAGACTAAATTATATTCAACACACATGATGAAACAAGGCACCATGATTAAGGTCAGCAGAAAAATCTCCTGAACTAGCCGATGAAATTATAAAATTATGATAATATACCATACTAAAATTATAAATTAAAATGTCATATGATAAATTTCTTATAAAGTTTTGAATTCAACAAATGAACAAGGAAGAAGAGATTCTAAAAACATGTCCAGACATGTTTGGAAAAAAAAAAAACTAATGCAATTTTTAATCTAAAATACAAATTGAAATCAAAAGCTCACTTGATGAGTTGAACAGCAGATTATGCGTAGCTGAAGAGAGAATTAGGGAACTATCAAAAATGTTAGCACATTATCCAGAACGCACCAAAAAGTGGTAAGTAGATGAGAGGTGGTAGGAGGAATTAAAGAGAGAATGTTAAGGCTTTAATATATTTTTGACTGGTGTCCCACAAAGAGAAAATGAGGAGAATCAATTTTTGAAGACAAAGTAATTTTTTTTCAAAGTTGATGAATGATAAATTCATGTCTACAGGAAGACTGTTTTAAAAAAGAAGTCAGCCACATTTACATATATCATTGTAAAACTATAGTACAACAATACCAAAGGAGTATCTTAAAAGTAGCCTATGAAAAAGAAAACAGCTCATCAATGCAAAATGACATTTAGATTAACAAATGTACAGGCAGTCCCCAATTTATGGTAACTAGACTTAAAAATGTTCAACCTTAGGAGGGTACTAAAGTGGTACTGAGATGGATCAGGGACCCCTGTTAGGGACCTGCTGGGGTCCCCATCCCTGTGCAGGGAGATAAAGGAAAAATCTTGAATTCCCTCAAGAGAAAGGGACCTAGCTAGCCTTGAAGAGCAAAGGATCAATCTGGTGAACTCAAGGATGATAATAATAATAGTCCTCCGAGTAAGCTAGAGTCACTGGAGTCAGATGTTTCAGTTCTCTATGGAAACTACAGATAACATCTTAACATACGGTGTTGGGTTGTTTTTCAGAAACCCGTGAGACACAAAATGCAAGTAAGGCAAGTTAAGGGTCATCAAACTCTGACCACTGTTCTTTGTTCCTGAAGGGGCTGTGAGCGTCACACCTTAACTTTCCTTTTCAAGACAAGCCTTGTTCCTTTAAGCAAATATTGGTCAAAGAATCTCTGAAGCGCCTGCCCACCCTCAACTTCAAGATACCTTGCCTTCTGGAGCCACATCTCCTTATTTTGATTTGTGATTTATTTGCAACTTCTGCTCTCCTGAAATGTATCCCTGAATAAACCCATCATAAGTTGAAAATACCTTACGTCAAAACCAAATTTTGATTTAGGTGATTGTCCATTTGTGTAACTCCCATCAGGATGCAACCTCATCATAAGCTGAGGAGCCCCTGTACTCTGCCTACAGAGGAATCCTTATCTTCCCCCGTCCAATATGTTGAGGGAAAATACCTGCCAAACTAGAATTGTGTACCCAGAAAAAACAAATTTTTAAGAACATGAAATAAAGACATTTTCTGATAAATACCTTGTCATGAGCCCTCTTCCAGGATCTCATCCTTTCTCTGATCTTTCCCCCAACTCCGGATCTTCTTACTGCCTTTGGAATGAAGAACATAATTCTTTCCCCTAGTACTCTCTGTATTGCACTTTCTATCTACTTCCTACTGTCCAAAGACAAAATTACAAGCCTTTAGTTTAAAGATATTAATTGGCTTTGTGTGTGACTCTAGAATAGGGCAACACTCCATTGCATATAATAGAATAAGTGTCCCAATGAGCGGAATATAGAAGGTTGGTTTGATAGACAGAGAAGGGTGACAAAAGCAGACAAAACAAAGCACCAAAAATGAATTGGTTATATCCAAGTTCCTGCCACGGTCAGGCAGAGGCAGGGGCAGGGAACGGTTTGCTGCAGAGGCACCAATCTACTGGAACACACAGCTCGGGGTCTACACCACTGCCTCTGCTGCTGGGGACCTCTTCCTCCTCATTCTCCTCCTTTTATCTACTTAACCAGAACTCCGATTTCCAAGAAGCTTCTTCAATTGTGCATCTCTGAGTCACGTGGGTCTTCTGTTAGCTTTGTTGGGAAACTGTGCATCGCCCTGGGAGGGTGCTCACTCATCACCGTGTGCTCATGACCTGTGCCCCTCACCGGAGGCCCATCTCCTTGGGAACAGGCATATGTTCTGTACCTAGAACAACGCTGCCCTCATGTAAACACCCATAACATTTTGAAGGTGATGAGTACACACGTGAATAAATGAACTTACCAGCCACATGGCTTTTACACCAGACTGCTGAACTTGAACCAGTACTCACTTATGTATGAAATAGGAAAAATAGTCCTTCCTAACATTAAAAGGACTCTTGTAATAATTAAATTAGTTCATCCATGTGAAAGTGTTTTGTGAGTAGCACAATTGCTTTATAAATATGA
Organism: Galago senegalensis; assembly: GCA_963575145.1. Taxonomy (NCBI): domain Eukaryota; kingdom Metazoa; phylum Chordata; class Mammalia; order Primates; family Galagidae; genus Galago; species Galago senegalensis. The sequence continues at coordinate 10,924 of CAUYTI010137554.1, read as the reverse complement.
GGTGAAATACAGCATTACCATGTTGGCCTTTGTAGGAGAGGAGTTTTTTATTTTTTCCACAACATGATGGGTTGTGAGGACACCATCATTTTCAAAGGTCTCAATTTTGAGGCTATGTAGCCGAGTAGTTGCAAAATTGAATCACATAATTATTCAGTAATGACCTATCCAATTCGCGTTTTCTAGGATTTTTACTATTAATTTGGAAAGCTGTGCCCTATAAATTAGAAACAACCCCAAGTGAAAATCATTAATGGTTACTTTTCTTTAATACACAATTGTAAAAGAGATTTAAGGATTTTTAAGGAAAAAAAGTTTCTTTAATTTTAAGAAAATAAATTCTAAACTGATCAGAATTGAAACTCTGGAAGAAATAAATTTTATGTTTATCAATTCAAGTCTAGTTTATGATATGGTTATTGAGACCCTCTTTTAATCTTTTGCAGTTTAAATTTAATAGGCCAGGAATCTTCAGAAATTACAGCTGATGCTATTTGACCTTTTTACTAACCAGTTGCTTGCAAATATTAACACATGATGGTTGTCATTTTTTTGTTAAAGTAGCCTATGAAAAGGAGATAGTTTAAAACTAAACACATATATAAATATATATAGATATATGGGACTGAATGAGTAAATACCTTTTCTGTTATCATAAAACAAAATGTATCAACAATTTTTTTAATTAAATCCTTTTTTATTGACCACTTCTGATTGTTGGAGAAGATACTTTTCCCTTCTTAGTATTTAGTAAAGATAATCAACTTTGGAGCTCTCAAGACAAATCATTTTTAACTAACTACAAGTCAGATTATACTATAGAAAATGCGTAAATAAATAAAGTACCTTGGAGAGAAGAAAGAGTGCTAAGTGATTTTTGCCTTGGAGAAGTTATAAGAAGTGGTTACCTTTAAATGATTCTTGGATGGAGAATAAGCATTTTGGTAATAATTAAGGAGAAGAGAACTCAGATTTAGGAAACTGCCAGAATTAAAGTACAAGAGAGTAAACAGCTATGAAAAGGAGGTGATATGTGTGCAAGAACGGCAAACCAACGGTTATGCCCACAGCAGCATTCAAACCTTCATGTGTGGAGGACTGCTGACTCACTAGGTCCAGGGTGGGGTCTGAGAATCTGCATTTCGAAGACTTTCCTAAGTGACGCAGTTGTGGCTGTTTTGAGTGGACAACTTCTAGACTAGAAAAAAGTTGATATTGTTTGGAGAGTTTTAGAAGAATAGATAAGGAAAAAAGGTTGTGGCCAAATTTTACATATACTGAATACCTACACGCAGGGATTTTTCATTTGTTTTAGCCCCTGGCGAAAAGCAGGGTGGAATCTGTATTTTACAGTGGATTGGAGCTGGAAGAAGATAGAGGTTATAGAGATGAAGGTTCCCTCGTAATAAAACAGGATTAGATGGGCGTGCCACGAAGTACATATGGCTGATAGGTCCTTGTGATTTTTAGACTCTGGAAAAGCACGTGCCTGTGGCCATTCACTGAGTAGCTCCAGGAACAGATGCCCCTCCTGCTAGGGTGGGTTCATGGCAAAGAGAGGACTGGGAACGCAAATGCATTAGGACTGACGTAGATGCTGCAGCATACCCTAGGACAGGGGCCGACAAGTTACTAAAAATTTGTGTCTGGATTTCAGAAGGATTAGAAAGAAAGGCTTAAGGAATATACATATCAGAAATAAGGGAAGTTGAGAGAAGATGATAAATTTTCCCTGGGAAATACCATGAACAAGTACAAAAAACTAAGAAAATTAAGAACTACACCAAAAATTACAAGGAAGGGTTCAGGGGAGATTGTAGAAACTAGAACTTTCCAAAATATTCTGGGACAAAACAAATTTCCCATGCTTCCAATATGTAAAATTTGGGGAATTTTCCTAAAATCTGGCATTAGTATACTTCTTGCCCTTTATTCTGTCAAACACCAACATGCTATTCTAAGTGTTTGTGGACTTGCTATGATGGATTCCATTCAAAAACACAGACAAATTCAAGTATGGACTTCAGTGTGTATTTTGACTTTCCTCTATTTCAGTGGAAAGTAAAACTAAAACAAAAATACTTGACCCCTTTTACTTACTTCACTTGTTGAGAACTGTGGCGAGATGAGTGTTTTGATTAATTTGAGAGCTTTTAGGAGCTAGTCTACTTATGCATGATACAAGAAATTTGTTAAATGCTAAGAGTAAGGATAAAATCAAACCCCAAGATTTGTTAAGTTTTTCTTGATGATTTGAAAATATCCAAATGAATGAGCAGCTGATCCCCTCAGGAAGCCTGGTGATAACAAGGGAGAATTATTCACTTAGAACGAAAGCTCCAGAATGCGTTTGGAGCAGTTGGAAGCAGATACAATTACATCAGGTAAAGTTCCTTTATGACTGCTGAAGTTGCTCCGAGGTGAAAGAGAAAAATGCAGGAACTCGGGACTCCAGATGGCAGGAGATCTATTTTTAGGCCAATAGAAACTTATATTTGGTTGGGCACTTCATGGAACGAGGAGCAGAAATGTGTTGAAACGTAATGTATACCTGCATTTGCAAGTGTAGCATGGAGCAGATGGCATCAGGTACCATGAAAGCAGCCTAGGTCAGCCAGGAAGCAAAAAAAAGGGAAAAGAGTGCATATTTTAGTGACAAGTGACTTGGAAATTTTGTTTCCTCCTATCCTTCCTGAGATAATATTTGTAAGTAACAAGTGGGAGTAATCAATATACAAGAAGCTCCATTCTGTCTTGCAAAAAAATAAATTATTTGCAACTATTATATACATCAATGAAAAGAAAGCATAAATTCTTATGCAAGTCAATTATTTAAAATTTAAGACTCATCTTCAAAGAGAACTTTTTTTTTTTAATTAGTAATGGTAGTGAAATCTTTAGGCTGGTGAACACACAGCTCCTTTAAAAATAGCTATCTATTTGACTAGGAGACTGAAGTCAGGTCCCTGGAGTCAGAAGTCCTGGAGAAGATGAGGAAGAAGAGGAAAAGAAAATAAGAGAAAGTCCTTTGGCTTTCCCAGCTACATTTTTTTGAAATCAAAATTAAAAAAATATTAGACCCATCTGAGCATTCAGCACCTCTCTCCATAATCCATGGCACAGCCCCAAACAGCCCCCAAACGGCCTGGTGTGCCCTCCCTTCTGCCCTTCTGGCCTATTACAGCAGAGTTAGACGTCATCCTCCCTCTGTCTATAGCCCCCCTCTTCCCTACTAACGTCAAAAGTGGAGTCCGTGGGGGCACTGTCATGGAGCAGCAAGCACATGGCACCTGATGTCAGATCTGGGTCTGACTCTTGGGTGCACCTTATACTAAAATTAGAATTCCGGGGCTCTGTCAAGTCCTGTGGTTCTGTTTACACGGGGAGAATAATGTTGTGAAGGATTTTAACACTGCAGGATTAGGGTGAAATGCTTAAAAGAAAAAAACTGATGTAAAAATGAATTGCAAGGTGAAAATGTCTGTGGTGCAAAATGTAATTAATGCTGTCAGCATCCTTTCTTCTTTGCATTAAGGATAAAGGAGTTGATTGAACCAGATTATTGACAGGAGCGGATTTCTAAAGGGCCTCCTCTAAGGCTAGGAAACATGGAGTTGTTTGACTTAAAAGTTTTGTTTTTAACCAGAATGTATGCTTAATTAATGGAACTTTAGGAATAAAGTGAAGTGAAAAAAGAAGTTGAGAAGTTAGAGGAGAAGGTATTTTTAGCCACTGGGACCATGCCAGGAATTATACCACTGCAGTCGTGAAATTTCTCCTTGCGTAAAATTAGATCGACTGTAGCTGCTCCTTGCTTACCTGCCAAACACTGTGAGAAAGTTTGTTCATCTATATGAAATTATTTGGTACCCTTGAGAATAACTGTGCTAAGTAAGCTATTATTATATTCGAGCTCTTTTGACTACAAATTTAAGATCAGATGTCTGAAAAGGCAAAATAAAATATTTGATCCACCTCTGCTATTAAAATGCATCTATTCACTATGACAGTAAACATTACTGCAGCGTGTTTCTGATGGTTTGATGCTAATTTGTATGATTTAGTATTTTAGCCCAGGACAGGGCTGTCATCAAGTTGCCTAAGTGCACATTATGCTTCTGTAGGTAGAGCGCTTAAATTCCTGTCCCAAGGAAGGACACACACTTCATTTCCATCCTTCCAGTCCTCCTTTTCTCATCTTTACAAAGGAAGAAGGAGAAAAATGATGGTGTACTTTAGGAAAATCTGGTCTCTTGTGGGAAAACTGAAAATCCAAATTGGCTTGTAAGGAAATAGGAAAAAAAAAAAAAACCTGAAGGGAAAAGAGTGGTTTGCCAAGCTCACCAGAAGTCTGTTTTAAAGCTGAGTTGCAACAGGAAGGAAGCTGTGATTTCACAGAGGGCTTTAAAGTGAAGGGCCCAATCCAAACTCTATTAGGGAGCAGATCCTATTGTGATGGTAATGACATGTTGCCTGGGAAATCGTGGTTTTACTTGGAATGAAGAAAGAAAGAAATTTGCCATGATTGATGTAACATATGAGGGTCAAACCACAAAATCACTAACTTGCTGACTGTCCAACTAAGTGAAATTGCTTATTTGCCTAAGAATTCCAAGTTTTGTATATGTGTGTTTACAGTACAACTTCATAAATTTTATCACATTTTCTTTGGTATTATAGTGAACATTACACTCACTTTCTATGGGTTTCTGATGGATCACTAATCTGAGCTAGAGCCATTCCCCCCCCACACACACACACACATCAGAGCAAGGTAAGACCACCCAGATGGTCTTTCATGGTTTGCACTAAGGTTCCTACATTTTAGCAACAGGCTATTGATAGTAGCTAATGTCACCAATCCAAATGTTTCATAATTTGGCTTAAGATCCAAAAGAAATAAAATTGAGGCCCTATTACTTTCAGACTTAAGACACTACTAGAATCATCAAGAGGACTAAATCACTTTTTAGTATGTTATACTTATTTTAAACTTTTTGAGCAAGTTAAAGTACATGAACACGTTTGAAGGTGCACTGAAGCCGTGGCCCACACTTCTGAAGGATGCTCCCAGGCATACTTCCTCAGTGAAGCAGGACAGAGGGGAGAACTGGTGGCTTAATAAAGAGGGGCCAGCAGTTTTTCACCAGCCCTACTGCTCTCGAGAGATTAGGAAAGAAAACTCAGGGTTTTCAATCCAAGAGAGTTGAATTTTACCAGGTATTCTAAACTTCTGGTAAAATGAAAGAAGCTGCAAAGAAAAAAAAAAATCAAGATTACATTTCACCTTCTGGGGAGAATGATTATGGCTTTAGTTGAAAAGGAAAGGTTACTAAATATAAAATAGTGTGTCTATCCCAAAGAAGGACTTCAAATCATATCCAAAACCCTTTTAACTTTTTCCAAACTTCTTAAGAATCCACTTGTCCTTCTTCAACTCCAAATGAACAGCTTTTCAAAATACCCTGGTCTGGACTTTTTGAAACACCATAATAAGTTCTTTCAATATAATTTAAGACAGCAAGGCACCAATGTAATGAATTATAATGAAGTAAAAAAGCAAGAAGTTTGCAAATCTAATATGTTTTTAATTGATTTTAATTTCTTTAGAAGCATGAAGAAAACAATTAATAGCTTGCTGTTTAGTATTTAATGAAACAAAGTAATCATCTTGAATTGTTGAATTCCTGCTAATACATTTGAATTTGAAAAGTTTGAAATATGGTCAATAGTGTGGAGCATGTTTCTCAACCAGAGTTCCTCATCTGAACCACAGAATACAGAGGATGTGTTGGATGACAATTTTTTCAAATTCTACCAAAGATGGAATACAGTAGCACCATCTCTATCATGGAGAGAAGTTAATTCATTACATACTATGTATGGCTTACGGCCATTCTCTTACTTGTTTCCAGGAGTTGTATTTAACTGGCTTTCTTATTTTGTCCTCCCAAAGCATTATTTTAAATGCCGCATGCCACCATGATATACTGATGCCCCGTTATTGTTTAACATGTACTTCTCTCTTCCTTTTTATAGTAGGATACTCAAGCTCCGTATCTAAAACCAATGTTGCAACAAAAAGAAGACATCCTGGGATGATTTTATTCCTCAAATGCTCACATCTCCCTTCCCATTACACTTCTTCCCCCTTCCTCTGAAAAACTTTTAAATGTTAAGATTTTTTTTTCCATGTAAAAAATTTTTTTGGTCAGTCAAATGTAAAGTTCTATTAGTCTCTATGTTCATATTCATGACTAGATAAGTCAAACTCAAGCAATAGGCTTCGTCAAGTTGCAAGAAATTGAGCTGTGGTCTCTCTCCTGTAGTGAGCAAATCAGGACAACAAATGGTTCCTCACTCACTGGTTTCCTGACACTGAAGAACTGAGTCAGGCCAGGCACAAACAATTCATTAATGTCCACACTTCTAACATGTTAGAGTGAGGTAAACACAAGAGAAAATCTCCACAATACTGAGAGATCGCATTGCTGTAAAATACTGGCTTCGCTGATGAATGGACGCCCTGGAGAAGAGAATTCTCTGGGAGAGGCTGAGAAGCTAAGGGAGCTGCAACGTGCCATATGTATCACTCAGAGGTTCTTGACCCTTGAACTAAAGCTTAAATAAAACATATTCACTCGAGAACAACTGTGAAGAAGGAAAATGAGAAGATGGAGAAAAAGGTTGAAGGTGATGGTGTGCAAATTCCAGGGATATTTTCAGTTAAGGTCCTACTGTGAACAGGTTTGCTTATACATGAACAAAAGTATTTTTTATGCAGCTGATTTGGTGATACACGATCACAAAAGAAAGTATTTTAGGAAGACTTGTAACTTTACATCAGTTACTTAGATTCCTGGATTATAGTTGTCTTTAAGCACAGGAGCAAAGCTACACACACACACACCACACACCAACACACACACCCCACCACACATACACACCACACACCAACACACACACCCCACCACACATGCACACCACACACCGACACACACACCCCACCACACATACACACCACACACCGACACACACACCCCACCACACATACACACCACACACCAACACACACACCCCACCACACATGCACACCACACACCAACACACATACCCCACCATACACACCACACACCAACACACACCACACACACCACACCCCCCACACATCCACCACACACACACCACATACACATACCATACACCAATACACACCCCACACACACATGCACACCACACACCAACACACACCACACCCCACACCACATATACACACCCACACACATATACACACCACACACACACCAACACACACATCACACTCACCCACATACGTACATCACACACACCATGCCCCCCACACACCACACCTACATATCCCTACATATCCACCACAAACACACCACACCCCACATGCACACCACATACACCGCATACCACATACACATACCACACACAAACACACACCACACCCCACACAACATACACACACCCACACATACACCACACACACTACACACCAACACACACTCCACACCCCACACACAAACTACACTCCCCACATCCCCCCACATATGACATATACACACATACACCACAGCACACACACCATACTGCACACACATACCCATACCACACATATATCCCATACTACACACACCTTATACCACACATACCCCCACATCCCCACACACAGCACACACCCCCACACACAATCCCAGCAGCTCTCTTCCCCCACACACACCCAGGGAACTGAAGATTATCTTGGCCCTGATCTGCAACCTCCATGAGTGGAGGGATGAGTGATCTCCGTCTCCTTCCCCAGCAGCTCAGACCAGTCCCAGCCCTCCAATGCCCCCTTTCCCCAGGCAGCTGGGGAATTCCTGCCAAGCACCTTGAATGGGAAAGGCAGCAGGGCAGGGTCAGCGAGGTGGGCGGGGGGAGGTTGTCCTGCTCTGCCCTGCCTATTCCCACCCATTTTGCTCTCCCATCCTCTCATCTGTTCCTCACTGGAGATGGAAGATATTTTATTTTCTATTATTTATAACTTCAGACTTGCCTCCCTATTCTTTCTTTCCCATTAACTTGAGTGATCTGTGTGAAAGACAGATGCCCCACAGGATAGTTGGACAAGGACTTTCACTCTTTATTACATAAAAATATTAAAAAATAAAGAAAAATTAAACAAAAAAACCCACACAGATATACACAAAATGATGATTTTTCATGTTAAATCTGAAATCAGAAGACATCTAAGAAATTATTCCAATGAAGTATAATAGCTTCTTTGGAAGATTAACCTCTGATGTCAATTTAAAAGGAAGTAGCCAGGAATTCCAAAGTTAGGTTAAAATTCCATCCCCATATGCATGCTATCTATATTGGAAAGGCATTATGTATTTTTCAATACAACAGATTTCATATCTGTCTCTGGAATCACAAAAGGAGAAATCTCAAGATTTGGGAGATTGGCTCACTTAAGTTTATTGAAAGATTGGACCCTTCAAAAAATTGCCAAACCTTCTCTTCTCATTAGATTAAATAATAAAATCCTCTAGTCATATACAGGCAGAAGTAATACTGCACCATGAAACAGGCTTGCAAAGGGAAACACTTTTGCTACATATGATCTCCAAGTAGTTGTGTACCTGGAACTTACTCATATTTTACAAAGATCTGTTGTTGCTCTACGAAGGTAGTATATCCTTGAAGGAAGGAGATATCTACTAAATTCCACTCACAGATCCAAGAAATGCTTATATAATTGGACTTCCAACTCTAGTCAAAACTGCAGAATGATGGTGGAACTGAGGAGGGCTCTAGATGAACAAGCTGACTCTCTAAGACCCACTATCAATAACTTCTCTTCCTATGAGGCGCCAGGCAGGCTGAGAAAAAGCTATGGATGACTTCATGTCATTGGGAGGTCAAAAGAGAAGAAAGTATAAAAAAGAAGGTGAAAAGAGAGAGATTATTCTAGGAGCAGATAGATAAAAGGATGATCATTGTATAAAAACTACTTCAATTGCACTCTTATTTTACATAGTAATGCATACTTGAAAATTTAAATGTATATGCATTCTAAAATTAGTCTCATAAGCTTGTTTTATATCTCATTTTCATTTAAAGGACTTTGGGGGAAAATCATCTAATTGGATGAGAGTGCCACATTTGATGTTACCCTAAAGTCATTGTTATCTCTAATTCCCAGGTATTTGGCAATGCATTTCTAATTTCAGAAAACATATAAAGGAATAGACATTTCAAAATTGATGCTATGAGAAACAGATGGCATGGCTCCAAATAAACAGTGTAGCTTTCTAATTTCTATAGTTCATCATGTAGATTCATATTTAGTATTTAATTAGAACAGATTTATATCAGAAACAAAGTTTTAGATTCAAAGGCATAAAGCCAAAAGGGATTTGAAGATTATGAAATAATAACGATAGCCTTAGAAAGGATACCAGTTCATGTCATATGACTTACTTTCTCTGTTAAGCCCACTTTGAAGGGATTAATATTTTAAGAAGTGCAGGTGCTCAGTTTATGGAAATTATTTGTGCTAAGTGTTAATTTGGAGATTGTCTTATCTATTACTGCAAAATCCACATTATTTGAGGATAAGTCAATAGATTATGATAGAAGGCATACATCTGTTTTTTCACTTCCAATTTATTAGAATCATCAAGCTGATGAAATGAGAACAACCAAGAAATAGTGGAGAATGTTTAAAACAACTATTTTTAAAATTAATAACTCTGGGTATATTACTGGAGAATATGTACACATATAATAACAATATAACCATTTATTTTGTATTAATACATTGTTATATTCCATTCAAAGAATTATTAATAATGTCCGACTTTTCAAGAAAAAAAAATCTTGTTAATGAAATATAATTGTTATGTAGCACTAGAGTCTTTAACTGTATAAGAATTTACTTAACATGTTGGAATATTTTATCACAAAGTACTAAAAATTAGCCCCCCACATGTTAATGAGTAAATAAAAAGCAAAACTCTTACTTGCCTAACTTTTTAGAAGGGTCTTAAAACTTAAAAGCTGAAAAGCTAAGTATCTGGAGTTTGGTATTTTTGACCTTTTAAAATGAAGAGTTCAAAATTCCACTCCTGGCTATGACAGATTAGCTTGTGTCAGACACTAGTACTCCTGTAGAAAACAGTCTAGAGTATTTTAAAACATGTATTTGAAGTATCATGAAGCTTCCAAGGCAAGAAAAGACTCGAGCGAGTATGACCCTAGAGAGAAAAGGCCGCTCACACAGGAGAGGGAGCCCCGCGGCAAGGGTTGCTTTCCCACAGGGGCATTTGCTGATTCTCAAGTGAGCAGGCTGGGAGAGAAAAGTACAGTGGGAGCTTTCAGTGGGCTGACCAGGATGGGAAGTCAAAGTCAGAGCTGTTTCCCAGGCTTTGAAATCTAGACACCTTAGGGCTAAGGAGTAATTTCAAGAAAAGTGCATATGATACATTCATTGAGTTGGACCATATGCTTGACAAGTCTCACTGAATTTAAAAGGTCCGATATCACACAGAGTTTATTCTTTATCCACAGTTGGAAATTAATAGCAACAGAATTTCTAAGAAAATCTCAAAAAGTGAAAATTAAATAGAACAGTTCTAAATAATCTATGGGAAAAATAATAAATAGCTGGATAAATCAGAAAGTATTTTGAAGTGAATGTTAATAAAAATATAGCATTTCAAAATCTGAGAAAAGCAGGTTAAACAATAATAAGAGGGAGGTTTTTTTTATTATTTTTTTTTATTTCAGGCTCCTTTATTCCATGAATATTTACAGAACATCAACTATAGGCAAAACATTGACATAATCATTGAAGATAACATTGGGACAAATATATCAATTTTATGAGGAAACAGAAGCATTATCTACAAATCAA
>CAUYTI010137550.1:0-15044 GCA_963575145.1 Galago senegalensis | reverse complement strand
GATAGCTGTATACATTAATACAAACATGGGGTACAGTGTAGTGTTTTCATATACATTTTGAAATACTTTCATCAAGCTGGTTCACATAAATTTCATGTCATTTGCATAGTCATTGTGTCAAAACATTTATATTCTAGTTCTAGAAAAGTTCATTTGTACCCTTGTTAGACAGAAATATAAGTGATCTTTCCGGTCACCCTCCCACCACCCAGCCGCCCTTCTCCCTTCCCCCTTCCCACCCCCTCCCCATATTCTTGGGCTAGAATTAAGTTGTATCTTTCATTTGAGAGCTATAAATTAGTTTCATAAAAGGGCTGTGTACAGATAAATGTTAATAATTACTATTACTCAGTGGTGATTTTCTAAAAAGCTTTAAAATTATATTATTTGAGCCTAATAAACATAAAATTAGTAAACTGAAATATATTAAATTAGGCTTGAATATTAAGATTTAGGGATTCCCTCAATTAGAGTAACTAAAGGGTACTCAACTGGATCAGGACGCATAGCAATGGGGGATAAAGTTTTGCCAGCAAGTACCTAAGCAAAGGTGAAGCACACACAATCTAAGTATTTTTTAATTATACCTGGTTTCCCCACACATCCTTCTTTTACTGAAGGACAGGTGGACCACACAGAAAGCCAGGGCATGGCTCTCAGAGCATATCTGCCTTTTGAATAGTGAAGATTATTTTTTAACTCACAATAAGGTGTCTTCCTATTTTTTTGTAGGAAAAAAAATTACCCTATGTAAAGTGTGGTGGCATCATAGCTCATAGCAACCTCAAACTCTTGGGGTTAAACAATCCTCTTGTCTCGGCCTCCCGAATAGCTAGGACTGCAGGCACCCACCACCACCCCTGGCCATTTTTTTTTTCTTTTTAGAGATAGGTTCTTACTCTTGCTCAGGCTGGTCTCATGAGCTTAGGTGATCCACCTGCCTTGGCCTCCCAGAGTGCTATGACTACAAGCATTTTTCTATTTTAATTTTATAGTAAAGAGCAGCTACCTTCACTTTTTGAAGTCTGGATTCTTCATAAGGTATCATCAAAGACCAATCTCAAAAATTACCACCTATGGGAATCCAAAACAGAAAAACATCTATTTTTGAATACAAAATAATGTGGTCTGCTAATAAGAAATGGGCTACACAATCAAAAGGAAATATATATTTTGAATATTTATATCATGAGTATTATGAGCCATTCTGCCTCAATGTATATAATTTTTTCACTTGTGTCCACAATGTTTGGATACAAAAAGTCACAAGTTTATGTCTCAAAGAGATCTTACAAACCATCTACTCCCAGCCTTGCCATTTATTCTCCTAATAAGAACTTATGGGACCTGTCCATAGCTGATAGCCTAGCCAAGGGCTAGATAGGGCCCAGAGAGGGCACCATCTCTCACCTGCACAATGGCCAAGGTCAACCTCTAACTAGACAAAATAGGTGTGACCTTCCTTAACTTCCCACCAAGGCACTAATTCCCACTAATTTAGTTGAGTATGACTTAAACTAAAGCTACACGAGTAGTGGCTCTCTCCTACTAACCAATAAAAGAGAAAGAGACAGAAACTCCATAGTTGAAGAAAATGTAGTTTGAATGAATTTATCATTATATCATGTAATATGGTACCCCTTTTTCATGTACATAATATAAATAAATGAATTCCACCAAGATAAAGCTCATAAACATCTGGACAGCCAGATGCATAGACCTTGAGCTTACATATTTGCTAAAGTCACTTCAGACAAAGAAAGCATCTTTCCGTTGGTTCTTTACAGAATTAGGCACAAGTGCTGGGAATGAACTAAATGATGAACTGAAATCTGAACTAAACTAAATCAATTTTCTAAACCCCAAATATGGTAAAATCCTCCTTAACCAATGACGGAAAAAGTACTCTCTCTTAAGTGAGCAGCCCTCAGAGCAATGTCTAACTCTAGAGGGTGCTCAAGAAAAATCTGCAAGATGAAGAATGTTCCAGACAATCGGAGCTAAATCATGTATACACACAACCTTTTCACTTTTGCCATTTTTAGAGAAAATTTCCAAAAATATACTGAATCTTTACTGATGTTTGTAAAAATACCACATATTGAGTATTTCTTTTGATATTCCACATGAAAATTATCATCTATCATCACACCAGGCAATATGTATATTATCACCGCTCTGAGCTGCTGGCTCTTACAGAGAGCCGCTCACCAGCAGCCCTAAGGAGCCTCTGTCTGCTCCTGTGGACTTTCCATGAGCTGTCAGGGTGCCTGTCTCCTGCAGCTCCCTTTCTTATCTTTTAATCTTCACCAAACAGGCACAGAAAACTAAGGAACTAAGGCCAATGGAATGTTTTCCAAGCCACTGTTACATGGATTTGAACAGACTTCATTCAGTGTGAAGGTTTTGAGCCATATGTTTTAGATATTAAAATGACTATTACCCTCTTTAACCTTCACGGTTAAAGTTTCTATAATGGCGAAATCACTGTCACGGAACACTAGAAAATGTCCCCTGGATATGAGCCTCACAATTTAATTCTTCCTTCCTCAGCAGAACAGCGAGGGTAGACAGGCTTACCTCTATCAGTGCACTCCATTTCTCTAAAATCCAACAGTAGTTCAAGGAACAAATAAAGCCAGCTTACAGATCCTTCCAGAGGAAGGAGTAAGAGAGAAATCACTCCATGCTCATTTTACGGAGCCCTAGAATTTCTTAACCTAAAAAAATTTTAAAAGCTACAAAAAAATAGCAAACTTACTTAATCTTGAACCCTAGAAGTAATTTCTTTGAAACAGGTGGAAAATGTGGAATTTAAAATATAATTTCAACTAGCATCCACAAATAAAAATTATCTAGGAAAAAACTTAGTATACATGCAAAAACTTCTCAACTTGATTTGCTAACTTACTGCACTTACATAATCTTGAACAGGAAACCTGAACAAAGAGAGGCCCAAGATGCTTCTAGAAATGGAAGAAAAAAATAAAAACAGAGGAGGGAGTTTGTCTTACAAACTACTAGTAGTTATAGCAAAAGTGCTACAATGCTGGCTTGGCGCCTGTGGTTCAAGTGGCTAAGGCGCCAGCCACATACACCTAAGGTGGCAGGTTCGAATCCAGCCCGGGCCCATCAAACAAAAATGACAGCTGCAACCAAAAAACAGCGAGGCGTTGTGGCGGGCGCCTGTGGTCCCAGCTGCTTGGGAGGCTGAGGCAGGAGACTCGCTTGAGCACAGGAATTGAAGATTGCTGTGAGCTGTGATGCCAAGGCACTCTACCCAGGGGGACAGCTTGAGGCTCTGTCTCAATAAAAAAAAAAAAAAAGTGCTACAATGCTACAGTAAATAAACTGAAGTGCTGGCTAAAGGGTGGGCAAAAAGGCAGAAGGGACAGGCTGCATGGCCTGGAGGCCAACCCGTGCAGTTACAGAAATGACGTGTGATGGAAGCAGCAGTGCAAGTTAGTGGGAAATTAAGACTAAATTGTGGTCAAACAACTGATTTTACCCATGTACAAAAAAATAAAATTATACCTCTGTCTCACACAAAAATCAACTACAGTCAATTATAGATGGGATAAAAACTCAAATGCACAAAACTAAAACCTTTTAAAGAATATTTTTATGCTTTCAGAATAATGAAGTAGTTTTGAAATAGACACAAAAAGTAAAAACCATAAAGATAAAAAATGGTAAATTTGGCCATATTAAAATTAAAACTTCTCTACAAACTAGAAGAAAACATTTGCAATCTATATCCAACAAATGATTTATATCTAGACTATATAAAGAACTAAAACTCAATAGCAAGGGATCATACCAAGCTACAAAACTTCTTCATAGTAAACAACAAAAGCTAACCCACAGAATGAGAGAAAATTTGTGTAAACTACCTGACATGAGAGTAATAACTAGAATATATAAAAGAGCTCCAACAACCCAAAAGGAAAAAAAAATCAAATAATTCAATTCTAAAAATGGGCAAAGGATCTGATAGACATTTCTCAAAAGATATACAAATGACCAACAGGTATGTCAAAAATATTCAACATCATTAGTCATCAGAGAAATGCAAATCAAAACTACAATGAGATATCCTCTCACCCTGTTAAAAAGGCTTTTATTAATCAAAAAGGGAATAACAAACGCTTGGTGAGACTGTGCAGAAAGAGGAACCCTGGACACTGTTGGTGGGGATATAAATTGGTGCACCCACCGTGGAGAATGGTATGGAGTTTCCTTAAAAACTAAAGGAAAAAAACAAAACATTCACATATGACCAGCAGCAATCTCACTGCTGGGAATATACCCAAAGGAAAGGAATTTCATATATCAAACAGCTATCTACACTTCCACATTTACTGCAGCACTATTCACAATAGCCAAGACTTGGAATCAATCTAGTGTTCATCAACAGATGAATGGATAAAGAAATGGTGGCGTGTATACACAATGGAATATGATATAGCTATAAAAGGAATATCCTGCCATTTGCAACAACCATGAATGGAACTGGAGAAGATTATGTTATGTAAAATAAGCCAAGAACAGAAAGAAAAATCTCCCATGTTCTCACCCCAATGTGGAGGCTGAATATTATAAACAATTGCTTGCATGGAGACAGAGTAGAATGATGGTTACCAGAGGCTGGGAAGGCCAGCAGGGAGAGGGAGACAAAGTGGGAATGGTTAATGGGTGCAAAAATACAGTTCGATATAATGAACAGAATTTTAGAGCACAACAAATTAACTATAATCAACAATAAGTTAGGGTATACCTGAAAATAACTTAAAAAGACAATTGGAATGTTCCTAACACAAAGAAATAATAACTGACTGAGGTGATAGATACCCCAATCACCTCGGTTTGGTTAATTCTTATTGTATGCCTGTATCAAAACATCACAAGCACCTTATAAAG
The DNA here is from genome assembly GCA_963575145.1 of Galago senegalensis. Lineage (NCBI taxonomy): Eukaryota > Metazoa > Chordata > Mammalia > Primates > Galagidae > Galago > Galago senegalensis. Next base: position 10,124 of record CAUYTI010137550.1, on the reverse strand, counting down.
ATTTATTTATATAACTATTATGTACCCATAATACTTAAAAATAATAAATTTTAAAAGCAACTCAATGGTAAAAAATATCCAGTCAGAGAAAAACAAGACATAAGTAATTATTTCACAAAAGAATTGATACAATAAGCATATAAAAAACACTGAACAGCATTAGCCACTGGGGAAGTGCAAAATAATCACAATGAAATATCATTACACGCCTATCAGAATGGCAAAGAAATAATGATAACACCAAATGCTGGTAAGGATGTGGACAAAATAGATATCTCACACACTGCTGGTGGGACAATAAAATTGGTACAGCTGTTCTAGGAAAAGAGATTGGTGGCTTGTTTTAAATCTAAACATGCATTTACTATACAACCCCCAAATTCCACTCCAGAGAATTTGTGCAGAGAAATGAAAACTTAAGCTCTAAATAAATAAAAGCTTAAATAAAAACCTGTATACAAACGTTCGTAGAAATTTTATTTCTAATAGCCCCAAAGTAGAAACAACCAGATGTCCTTTAATGAGTGAACTGTGTAACTGTGGTCCACTTACACCTAGGACTATCACTCAGTACTGAGAAGGAATAAACTGCTAGGACATGCAACAACTTGGAAAGATCTTAAGGGAATCATTCTGAGTAAAAAACAAAAAAAGCAGCAATCTCAAAGGTTACAAATTGTATGATTCCATTTACATAACATTCTTGAAATAAAAGTATAGATGTGAAAAAGAGATCAGAGGTTGCTGGTTAATGGGTTAAATCTAATAAATTCTGTGCAATAAGCCTGTGTCAATTTTCTAGTTTTCAAATCTGTACAATAGTTCCACAAGATGTTACCACTGGGGGAAACTGAGAGAAAGGTACCTCCCTGTACATTTTTGTCAACTTCCTATGAATCTATAATTATTTCAAAATAAAAGATTTAAAAAAAATTAAAACTTCTGTTCACCAAAATACACCATAAAGAAATGGGGAGAGTCATCACAAACCGGGAGAAGATATTTGCAAGACGTATAACCAGAAAAGGACGTGCACCCAAAATAAAACAACCCAACAGAAAAATGGGCAAGGTGGTGCCCAGAGTGAAGTGCCCTGTCTCCCAGCAACGACTCTAGCAAGGCTGTGGGGGTGGAGGGAGAGCCTCCTGTCCCTTCCATTACTTGTGCCTGGATAGCTACTATGCAACATCCAATCAGGAGCCTCTGCCCTCCTCTGGAAGCTAGAGGGCATGTCCCTCACTATTCTTCTATAAAACCTTAGAAGGGTGATGTCTAAACACAGAAAACCCATTTACCAGAGAATCCATGGAGAGCCCCTGCCCACTTCCTTTATTGCAGACAGTCTGTCATCTAGGATAGAGAGATGACAGTCATGGATGATCCCATCTCCCACCATGGACGGAATCCTTTCTACAAGAAGGAAAAGCCACAGCATGAAGCTATGGTCTGAATGTTGGCATTCCCTGCTCCAGACTGATGTGTTAGAACTTAATCCCAATTAAGAAGTGGGGTCTTGGTGAAGTAACAAGTAATGAGGGCTCCATCCCCATGAATGGGATCAATGCCCTTATAAAAAAGGCTCAAGCAATCTCCCCAAGACCCAGCCCCTCAGTGAGTATGCAGCAAAGAAGGTACCATCTTTCAAGCAGAATGCAAGCCCTCACCAGACACTACATCTGCTGGTGCCTTGATCTTAGACTTCTTACTCTCCAGAACCGTGAACAATAAGTTTGTATTGTTCATAAATTACCCAGTAGAAAGTATTTTGTTACAGAGCTTAAGTGGACTAAGACACACGGTGATGCCAGGAGGTCTTGACTTCAAAGAGAATTATCCTGAAGAGCTCCCACAACCCAAGCCTCTTAAAGGTACCATCTGTCTTTAACCTTACACTTCTCCATACCCAAAACCATCACTAGAAGGGTGCCCCTGCCCACACCTCCATCTAACAGTGCAGGCAACTTCACATCCGTGATGCCTCCACATGACCAATTCTGGCAAGTGTAAGTGACATCAGCTCCAGCTCTCCTGCCTTCACCATGCAAGCTCTGTGTGCTGTGGAATGTCCTAGATCACACAGGATGACTTATTCTCTGAGACCCAAGGCAGATGCCACCTGATTCTCCATGAACCTCCAGAGTGAGGGCACATCCATGAACCTCCAGAGTGAGGGCACATCCTCCCTCTCTGGGGCACATCTGCACCACTCTACTCACACACTTAGCTCAGTGAATTACACCTACCTCTGGTCTCCCTGTAAGCTTCCTGGAATGGACCCTACCCCCTTTAATACTGGAAGCACGGTACAGGAATTCATCAAAAGTTCGCTGACTTGGCTCCACTGATGTTAATAAATCAGACTGTATTAATTTATTTTTTTAGATTTATACACACTTATCTAATGCAGCTTTACTGTCCCCCAATTCCAAATTGCACACTAAGACTTCTTAAAAGGAGGGCAAAGTATGCTGGACCTATCTCAATAAATAAATAATACTTAAGTTATATGTTCCATATGGCCAAAGTTGAGAGAATTGTATAATTCACAGAAATACATATCCAGAAGATCCTAGTGTTTAATATTGAAAACAATGGCAAAAGATCAGAGGTACAGCTGACGTTTATTCTAAAAACATGAGTTTCTCAGTGACATTCTAACATTCACTTGATAGAAAAGGTATTGTGGCATCAGTTTTAAACCTGGAAACAACTGAGGCTTTTCTATACCTGTTTTACTGATCATTAAAAATTAAAAATGTCACCAGGGCATGGTAGCTCACACCTTTAATCCCACCATCTAGGGAGGCCAATGCAGGAGAATCCCTGGAGGCTGGGAATTCAGCCTGGACAGAACAGTAAGACTGTCTCTCACCAAAAAATAAATAAATAAATAAATAAAGCAAATGTACACACACACAAAGCAACTATGCATCTTTAAAAATTACTTTCTTAGGACCTCAAAGCTGTTGCCAGGAGGGAAGAGCAAGCTCCATGATTAGAGTTTAAACCATACAAGTCTGACAATTAAATTTGCAGACTCATCCTAGAAAAAGTGCCATGTACCTCACTGCTGAAAATCACTGCAGTCACCATCAGAGTACTCCCCTGGGCAATCTAGTGACTGTAGCAATATTCAGCAAGGAGGTATATAGCACATTTTCTAGGATAATTTAAAAGCTTAATTGTCTGACCTTATAAATGTTAAAAACTTTTTTCTGTCAGAGCTTTCAGTTCAAGTCTAAATTCAGTGTCATTTTTATTTTGTTGTCTATTTTTAGGGCAATCCAAAAAGATCGATTTTCCAAATATCTGAAAGCATATAATTGACATAAGCATGCCAAGAAGTTGTATTTTAAATCTTACATATAATATCTTGTCCTCTATTCTGCATTCTTAGGCTCACTCTCAGGCCTGAAAACAGACATTCTTTCACACAGAAGTGATGCTGATAGAGTATGACCCCCCAAAATATGCGTGCGTACGTGTGTTGTCAGTGGGGAAGAAAAGATCCTAAGATCCTTAAAAAATTAATTGGGGGAAGGAATGGAAGTAGATTAAAAAAAAAGTGGTTGTCCTATCATTTAAATACAAAGCAGAGATAAACTCTAATAAAGAAAGTCAGTGACCTTCTAGATTATTCTGTGGGAAAATCTAAGGCTCTCTGACATTCACATTTGTCTTCTTTTTAGTGTTGCTGGCCTGTGTCACAAGTGAAGGCAACTACACCACTTAAAAAAAGAACAGAAAATCAGAACAGCTTCTAATGTCTGGATTTCAAATTTTATCTAGAAAATTATTGTTTCTTTCTATCATCTTTAAAAAGTTGATTAGTTATGGCAGCAAAAACAGAAATCAGGGCCTTAGAACTTCTTTAGTTACAACTATAATTCAAGGATAAGAAATCATTTCATTGCTATACCCACCCCCAAACACGCACATTGAATTTATCACCAAAACAATCAACACAATGGAAGGAATGATAAACTTTAACAAAAGACCAAGGAAAAATGACAAATGAGCAAAGGTCTTAGTGTAAACAACTTAAAGTTTGAAAAGACAACTTCAGGGTAAAAAGGAATGGGCTTTGCTATTATTCCTACGGTAATTCTGAATGCAGCTAGTACAAGACACAACAAAACAAAAAGATAAACAAGTAAGCTTCAACAATGCAATGAGGATAATGCAAATGATAAAAAAAAATTAGGATTTTTTTTTCTTATCTTTCCTTTGTCATTAAATGTAGATGGAACATTGAAATCCTCCACAAAAATTAATTACGTGGGACAGTTCTACCTTCCAGTCACTCTATACCCTCAACCATCAGCTGACCCCTGCTCTAAGGGTCCCCTTCTTGCAGAAAATCCCTACTAGACAGACCACGGGATACTTCACTATTAAGCAACATCTAATTTCTTTTTTTTTAAAGTCTTCCTTCTAGCTCCAGAGCCATTGATACAAAACTTTATTGAAACTAAATACATAATACATAAATTGAGATTAAGACAATATAGGAGTCAGCATAATCATATTCTGCTCCTTGGCCGGTTGAGGCATCTCAGTGGCTGAGCCTTGTCACGACACTAACCCACAGGTGACAGTTCACTCATGACTTCAAGATTTGATGCTGATTCTTTTGGATTTCTACAATTATTAAATGCATGTCTGAGTGGTCTGTCTTTGTTCCTTGTGTTTTGAGGGCTGACTGGGACAGGGTTAGGGTTGTTTGTCCATGGCAACTGATTTTATGCTAGGAGAGGCATGTTGGATGCTGCAGATGTAAATATCTCCGTCTTCTGCCCGAGCTGACAGGGACACCCAGGAAAGAATTATGGTCTCAACCAGACTTGGGTTCCAGTAGGTACTGCCAGTCTCCCTCACCCCAGCTTGGCTCTGAAGGTGGGAAGGTGGAAATCTCCAGCATCCCAGCCTTGTCCCTGAGTGCTAACATCCATCACTATTGTCTAAACAGAGATCTGGTTGTATAGTGCTCATTTGAAGGTAGATACATCTGGACAGTTCTGGTCCAACACGGCAGGAGGTGAATGTCACACCTTCCCCATTGGCGCACTTGTCTGTTTAAAAGCAAATTCTAGCATTCTTGGTCTGAAAGACACTGCTGAGAAGCCTATACCAGCAGTTGCGGAGAAGAGTAGACATCCACAATGACACTAGCCATCTCCAAGCTAACTCCGTTCAGCTGCTCGATCTGTCTTCTCCAGACTAGCGCGAGTCCCCTGCCAGAACGGTCCACCTTTACCCCTCCAGCCCAGTCACTCTCTACACAGAAGGAGAAACTAGTTTCATCTCAGAGCTTCTTTTTTTTTTTTGAGACAGAGCCTCAAGCTGTCTCCCTGGGTAGAGAGCTATGGCTCACAGCTCACAGCAACTCCAACTCCTGGGCTCAAGCGAGTCTCCTGCCTCCGCCTCCCAAGTAGCTGGGACCACAGGCGCCCGCCACAACGCCTGGCTATTTTTTTTTTTTTTTTGGTTGCAGCCACCATTGTTGTTTGCTTGGCCCAGACTGGATTCGAACCTGCCAGCTCAGGTGTATGTGACCGGCACCTTAGCCATTTGAGCCACAGGCTCCAAGCCTCAGAGTTTCTTGAAGTTTGCCTCAGCCACAGCCTTGGTGAATGAGCATGCAGAGTGGGCCAGTTCTTTCCAGCTCTGTACAGTTTTAACCTGGGCTTCTGTGTGCAGCTGCAGATCCACCAGTGCCTCTTCCATGTCGACCCTGGACACCACGGACCCCACATTGGCCTTCGGTTGTCCCAGCTGCTGCTTCTCCTTGGCCTGTTTATTTGCTACTCCCTGTTTCTTTCTCCTTGGGGGATTCTGAGGACTGAAGCATTTCTCCTGATCCACAATCACCATGACAGAGCGTTCCCGGCTGTTTGCGGTGACGTCAGTTACAAAGCCCTGAAGAGTTTCCTTCCCTTTTTCAGGGTTGCCCAGATTTCCCTGTTTTAAGTTGTAGATCATGGATACAAACACCTCTGCCAGAAGCAACATCAGGACCATTTGCTCCTCCACCGGGTCCTCTCTGTCCTCAGATGGCCCAGTCCTTCTCCTCCAAGTGATACTGCAAGGCGCGACCTGTGCCTCAATCACACGGCAGCACCCCATGGACTGTAAAGCTCCGAGGAGCTGGCCCCCTTTTACTTCCATCTATAAAAGCACTGCAACAGACAGGAAAGGGACTATGGGGGTGGGGGGGGGGCAGCCAGAAAGCAAAGACTCAGCTCAGGGTGAAGACAGATGCTGGGAGGCCTGGATCCAGGACCACGATGATGTGTTTTAAGCACTCCTCTGGTCTCTGGGATTTCAGTCTGTTAACCAGTGATGCCTTCTCCTTTCTCGTCTCAGGGTGCTTTCCTTCTGGCTTGCTTGTTCCTGCTGCCGGCATCTCTGCAAATCTCTTCCCTGGACCTGCTGACTATGCTTGGTTTTCTTCTGAGATGGGAGGGCGTCAGAATTTGTTTTGGTTACTATCAAGCTGTTGGTCTGGACAGGACAGGTAGACTAGTAGATTGGAAGCTGATGGCAGTTTATCTAAGATAGGGTCCTTGTTATCTGATGTACTCCTCTCTGGGGTATCATGGAGGGGAATATCAGGGACCTTTGGAAAGGAATCCTTTTTCCACTCACCTGATGCTCCATTATTATTATTATTATTATTATTATTTTAGAGATAGAGTCTCACTTTGTTGCCCTCAGTAGAATGCTGTAGCATCATAGCTCACAGCAACCTCCCCCTCCTGGGCTTAGGTGATTCTCTTGCCTCAGCCTCCTGAGTAGCTGGGACTACAGGCACCGGCCACAACGCCCACCTATTTTTTTGGTTGCAGTTTGGCTGGGTCTGGGTTTGAACCTGAGACCCTAGGTATATGGGGCCAGTGCCCTACTCACTGAGCCACAGGTGCCGCCCACTCCTTCATTATTTTGATGGTCTAAAACACTTTTAAGTAGGTAGCTAGAGTCTTATGGGTCCAGCTGCTTATGGGTCAAAAACTTAAATGCAGGCCTCTCAGCCTGAGGAATATATACCACTGCATCCTTACTTTTACTCCTTACTACTCTGCCTGGCTCTGTTTGTGTGACAGTTTCAGCTGTGTTCAGGATAGGCAGTGAATCTTTCACTAATCTTTCAACTAGTGATGGAGGATAGGAGGCATCAGAATCTGAAGTGTCAGCCATAATCTTCTCCTCCCTCTCAGGCTGCCTTCTGTTTGTTGAAGATGGTTCCCTCTTGAGAAAGACAAATGTTGGCAGCTCCTCAGTCAATCTCACTGGATTCCAGTGAGAGAGCTAACTTCTTTAGTGCTATAAATACACAGTATTAAATTAATTCACTCCGATTTCTTGCACCATCGCAACATCTAATTTTTATTTAATATCTATCAGAAGCAGACATAGGCACTCACACCTGATCACTCCTCAGGCTCCAATAAAACACATCCCTTCCCATTCTGCCCTGTCACACAACAGGCTAGTCACTCCTTTAAGTCTCTCCTTCTCTTCTTTTTTGTTTCCTCTCTGAGACAGGTCCTGCTCTGCCATCCAAGCTGGAGTGCAGTGACCCATCCTCCTGCCTCAGGCTCCCAAATAACTAGGACTACAGGCATACGCCAACATATCTGGCTAATTTTTTATTTAAATTTTTTGTAGAGACGGGGTCTCACCATGATACCCAGGCTGGTCTTGAATTCTTGGGCTTGAGCAATTATCCTGCCTTGGCTTCCTACAGTGTTGGGATTACAGGTATGCAGCTTCCACCATTCCTGGCCAATCTCTGGTTTTCCTGTCTATGAAATGGAATAGTAACAACAGTTTCTATCTCACGGATCCAATCCAGACAGGTAATTACTGGGTACTGGATACACGATGGGTGCTTAGTCTGCTAAAGAGAATCATATAAACACAGAGGCACGTACAGACACAAGATAATCAATCCACTTTGTAATAACCCAAGACTTCCTCTGGTACCCATTGCTTTCCAGTCACCTTTACCATAGGAAAAAAGTTCTAAATAGAGAATAAAACAAAACAGTGACACAAATGAATTTTTATGTATAAGATATTTTAACAGCCATGTTCTATATATTATCTTATAATTAACATAAGTTAAATCCAATTTTAAACCAGCTCTAATTTATTAAAGCACAAAATATCACTACTATAATAAACATGAGTTTATTTCCTTAAAGCAAAAAAGACTTCAGAAATACAATTACATCAATTCAAAATGTAAGTAATATTCTTCCATCTACTGACAAAGGGGAGTTTTATAAAATTTTAGGTTTGACCTTATAGATCTCTACTTTGATATATAAAGAGTAGATTTCTTGGCTGGGCATGTGGCTCACACCTGTAATTCCAGCACTCTGGGAGGCTGAGGCAGGTAGATTGCTTGAGCTCAGGAGTTTGAGAACAGCTTGAGCAACAGTGAGACCCATCTCTACCAAAAACAGAAAAAACTAGCTGGGCATCACGGCAGGTGCCTGTAGTCCCAGCTACTCAGGAGGCTGAGACAGGAGGATCACTTGAGCCCAAGATTTTGAGGTTGCTATGAGCTATGACACCACAGGAATCTACCAAGAGTGAGACTGTCTCAAAAAAAAAAAAAAAAAAAAAAAAAAGGAAATACAGAGTAGATTTCTTAAAGCACATGAACTATAATTTTCAATCTCTGAAAATTAATACATAAATAGTAACACATTTTAATACAACTTAAAATGATTGGACATCAAGACGTAACAATCCACTTAAAAATCAGTGCATGTATTTTGCATTTTTTTAAGTCATAACATGTTTCATTCCTAAAACATTAATTCATAAACTAAATTAACAGCAAAGGTGAAAATTCAGTATGAACATACTTTATGACTATCATCCCTTGGTTTTACTGTATGTAGAAGGCTTGGCCACCACAAACCAGTAATTAGATTTTTTTCCCAGTTCAAATAAACCAAAGAATTCAACAATGTGAAAATATAATAAAAACCCAAATGTCCATCCATAAATTACAGTAGAGCCACACAAAGGAACACTACTCAGCAATTAAAAAGAGTGAACTGTTGATACTCTCAAAAATAAATAAGAAAACTCTCAAAATAATTATGGCAAGGGGAAAAGCCACATTCCTGCATAAAAGCATGCAATGCAAGACTCCAGTCAAAGTCCTAGGACATGTGAACTTATCTATAGTGATATGTCAGACAATTATATATCAGTAAAGCTCTTTAAAAATAAAAAAACTTTTTAAAAAAGCATCTTCGGCTCAGCACCTGTAGCTCACCTGCTAGGGTGCCAGCCATGTACACCAGAGCTGGAGAGTTCAAATCTGGCCAGGGCCACCAAACAACAATGACATCTACAAGCCCCACCCCCCAAAAAATTAGCCAGGCGTTGTGGTGAGTCCCTATAGTCCCAGCTACTTGGGAGGCTGAGGCAAGACAATCACTTAAACCCAAGAGTTGGAGGTTGCTGTTAGCTGTAACACCCTGGCACACTACCCAGGGTGACAGCTTGAGCCTCTGTATCAAAAAAAAAAAAAAAAAAAAAGCATCTTCATGTCCTGGTACGTTGTGTCTAGACTCTCTTCTTTTCCAAACAGGTGCCCATCTCGAAGTCATAAAATAGACTAAAATACCTTTCTCTGGGTATTACAAATGTATGAATACCTCAAAACCCAAAGATGTCACTGTAATAAAAATAACCACAGTCAATTAATATTTGCATAGCTGCAACTATGTGCCAGGCACTATTATAAGCACTCTTCTTATTTTAACTTTACTAGTTCTCTCATCAACCTTACATTACAGATGAGGACGCTGAGGCACCAAAGGGTTAAGTAATCTGTTCAAAGTCGCACAGCTTGTAAGGAGATAGGGGAAAGAACGGCAGAAAGGCTGGAAAACTTGGTTAGGACCCCAAACAAATAAATCCCAACTTAATCAGTTACTGGTTCACTACATGCCCAATTCAATTCTTTTCATTATCTCAAACTACTAATTATTTTTTTTTGTTGTTGTTGGTTTTTTTTTTTTTTTTGAGACAGAGCCTCAAGCTGTCCCTCTGGGTAGGGTGCCGTGGCATTACAGCTCACAGCAACCTCCAACTCC
>CAUYTI010137549.1:0-17972 GCA_963575145.1 Galago senegalensis | reverse complement strand
ATGCCACGGCACACTACCCAGGGGGAAATCTTGAGGCTATGTCAAAAAAAAAAAAAAAAAAAAAGAGACAGAGTCTCACTTTATTGCCCTCAGTAGAGTGCCACAGCTCACAGCAACCTCCAACTCCTGGGCTTAGGTGATTCTCCTGCCTCAGCCTCCAGAGTAGCTGGGACTACAGGCATCTGCCACAACGCCCGGCTATTTTTTTGTTGCAGTTTGGCCAGGGCTGAGTTCGAACCCACCACCCTTGGTATACGGGGCCAGTGCCCTACCCACTGAGCCACAGGCGCTGCCCTCAGACCTGAAATCTTAGCATTCCTGGAGGCCAAGGCAGGAAGATCCCTTGAGCTCAGGAGTTTGAGACCAGCCTGAGCAAGAGCAAGACCCCATCACTAAAACAAACAAAACTAGCTGGGCATTGTGGCAGGCACTTGTACTCCCAGCTGCTTGAGACGCTGAGGCAAGAGGATCACTTGTGCCCAAGAGTTTGAGGTTGCTGTGAGCTATGACACCAAGGCACTCTACAGAGGGTAAGAAAGTGAGACTCTGTCTCAAAATAAGAAAAAACTTGAACAGATATCCGTATACCCATGTTCATAAGAGAATTATTCACAATAGCCAAAAGGTAGGACCAACCTATGAATGGATAAGCAAAATGTGGTCCTATGCAATAGAATATTATTCAACATTAAAAAGGAAGGAAATTCTAACATGTGCTACAAAATGGGTGAGGCTTGAAGGCATCATGCTCAGTGAAATAAGCCAGTCACAGAAGGACAAATATTGAGGGACGTCCTCATAAGAGGTCCCTAGAGTTGTCACATTCATACAGACAGAAAATAGAACGGTCAGTGCCAGAAGGAATGGTCAGTGCTGGAGAAGGAAATGGAAACAGTTTTGGTTTGCAAAGAGAAAGTTCTGCAGGTGGATGGTGGTGACAGTTGCACAACCATGTGAGTGTACTTAATGCCACTATGCCTTTAATCCCAGCACTTTGGGAGTTAAAGGCAGGAAAATCACTGAGGCCAAGAATTCAAGATCAGCCTGGGTAAGTAACATGGCAACACCCTATTTCTACCAAAAATACGAAAAACATTAGCTGGGCACAAGAGGTGCACACCTGTAGTCTCAGCTACTAGAGAGGATGAGGCAGGAGGAGCAGTGTAGAGCCCAGGAGTTCTAGGCTGCAGTCAGCTGTGGACATGCCACTATATCACTCCAGCCTGGGTGACAGAGGGAGACCCTGTCTCAAAAAACAATAAATAGGCTCGGCGCCTGTGGCTCAAGCGGCTAAGGCGCCAGCCACATGTACCTAAGGTGGCGGGTTCGAATCCCCAGCCTGGGCCCGTCAAGCAACAATGACGGCTGCAACCAAAAAATGGCTGGGCGTTGTGGCGGGCACCTGTAGTACCAGCTACTTGGTCGGCTGAGGCAGGAGACTCGCTTGAGCCCAAGAGTTGGAGGTTGCTGTGAGCTGTGATGCCATGGCACTCTACCCAGGGGGATAGCTTGAGGCTCTGTCTCAAAAAAAAAAAAAAAACCAATAAATAAATAAGGCCGGGTGCGGTGGCTCATGTGTGTAATCCCAGCACTCTGGGAGGTTGAGGTGGGTAGATCGCTTGAGCCCAAGAATTTGAGGTTGCTGTCAGCTATGATCCTTGCTGTCAGCACTCTACCAGGGGCAACAAAGTAAGATTGCCCCAAAATAAATAAATAAATGAATAAATAAATAACAGAGCACAGACTGGTCATGCCGTATGAGTTCCTTCCCTGGTGCTGCCACTGATTTGCCAGGTGGAGCCTCAGTTTACCCAGCTAACAGGGATACTCCTCTCCCTGCCCCCTGGGCTGTGTGAGAGGGGTGGGCTGGGTGCTCCACGCAGGCTGAGAGACAAAGGCAGGGACTGTTATCTTTCCCACGTCCACTGGGTGGCACTTCCTTCCTGCCTTACGCCTTTTGTCTTGGGAAGCTTCCAAAATGCTTCAGGGAGGGAAAACCCAAAAAGCCCACACAGGAAGCATCCAGGCTGCACACAGGCCTTCAATAATTGCTTGATGGAATAAATCAGTGCTCAACCATGTGGCAAACAGGATAAACGATCTCGGATGGCCTGGGACATGAGTCTGCCTGGAGGTGGCTGCGGAATCCCCAAATGGGAGAAGGGGAGGGTGGGCAGAATGGGGTGTCCTCAGGTGGAGGTGGGTAGGTGGGTACTGCAGGTATACAGCGGAGGTAGGACAGAGCCCATGGGAGACCCCAGACATGATGGAAGTTTCTGGTAGCTGATCTGGGCTGTTTCCTCTGGGGGGAGGCATTCCTAAAACCCTGCATCCACCAGGGCATTGAAGGCCCCACTGACGTGCAGGCATTTAGAGCTTCCTGACAAACAAGCCAACAACTGCTTTGCTCCTCACCATGGTGGGATGGGCATAAGGGTCACTGTGGCTGGTTTATGACCCTCTCTCTGGCTGCAGTTCTCTGGGCTCAGAACAGAGACCCAAGTGAAAGGTGTGGCTATCACCCAAGTAAGTCATACTGCCAGCTTCTGGGTCTGGGGGCTCAGCAGCTGCCCACTCACCCAGAGGGGAGTGCTGTGCAGGGGTTGGTGTGACCTGCAATTTAGGGACTGCCATTCTTCTGGACAAAGTAAGGATAAACAGACCCTGTCCTCCCCATCTCCAGGGTTCAATAGCTCTTGCCAGGACAGGGTGGGTGGTGGAAGGGAGTTGCCCCCCAAGCCTGACACCCCAAATGGTGTCCTCTGTTGTATGCCCCCCACCACCACCCACAGGCTGTCCCCAGGCTTGTTTCCCTTCTGGCCATGGCATCTCTCACAACTGTCCGCAGTGAGTCAGCTTGGAGCCCTCAGGCTGAGCCCCAGGGTGTGGGTGGGAGGAACGCAGGGAGAGGGGTGGGCTGCCACACTCTGCAGCTCACCTGGCTTTGGACCCCAACTCAGGGGTCAGCACTGCAGGCAGTGAAGATGAAGAAGAAAGTACTGAGGTTTCTGAGTGTGAGTTCTTAGCAACTCCTCAGTGAGCAGGTCCTATCGGACCTCTCCAGGCAGCTCAGATTTCCAGGCTGCTTCCTGCCCACTGGGGATAAGTTCCCTTCTTCAGCTTTGGAGTTTATCCTTGCTCTGGCTCCCAGGATACACCTAGGATGGGGTGAGGGGAACTTGGGGGTTGTAAAATCAGCCACTTAGGCTGAGCCACTGCACTGCAACCTGCATCAAGAGGCCAAGGTCAGGTTTCCTTTTCCTGGAGCTGACTCCACCCAGAATTTGAATATCCCATGTGGAATGCAGGACTGGCATAATCAAGGCACCTTGTTCTTTAGCCCTCTGTTCCCCTTTTTTCTGTCCTTTGCACTGGCTGTGTACCCTGCCTGGATCACTGTCTCTACACCTGTGTCCCCTGAGGGCGCAGGTCTGAGCTCAAATGACATTCCCCCCTGTGGCTTTCCATGTTTTTACTTTCCTCAGCTCATTTATCACTAACTGAAATGATCTCCTTCTTAGGTTGGGATTAGGAGCACAATTTCTGATCCACACAGCTTGGGTTAAATCTCCAGCTCTGTCAGATACCAGATGTGAAACTTGAGACAAAAAGCTTACATTCTCAGACTCACTGTGCATCAGTTTCCTCCTTGAGCCTGGGCACACAGCAGTTGCTAGGCTTTCATGGCCTCTGGGGTGTGGCTCCCTAGAAGAGTGGGTTCTGGCAGGTCACAAATATCTTATCCACACTTCTGAGTAAATAAGGGAGACCACGGTATTATCAGAGTAAGAGGGTCAGTTCCCCTGTCACTGTCGGTCAAATGCAGAGACAGGGATTAAGTCCCACAAGCTTTTATTATCAGGCTCATGCCTGTAATCCTAGCACTCTGGGAGACTGAGGCAGGTAGATTGCCTGAGCTCAGGAGTTTGAGATCAGCCTGAACAAGAGCAAGAACCTGTCTCTAAAAATAGCCAGGCATTGTGGCAGGTGCCTGTAGTCCCAGCTACTCAGGAGCCTGAGGCAGAAGGAGCACTTGAGCTCAAGAGTTTGAGGTTGCTCTGAGCTATGACAATGCCACAGCACTCCACCCAAGGTGACAGAGTGAGACTCTCTCAAAAAAGGCTTGGTAGCTCAGTGAATAGGGTGCTGGCCACATATCCCAAGGCTGGTGGGTTCAATCCTGGCCCAGGCCTGCTAAACAACAATGACAACTGCCAACAACAATAAATAGCCAGCTCAGCGCTTATGGTTCAAGCAGCTAAGGTGCCAGCCACATATATCTAAAGTGGCAGGTTTGAATCCAGCCTACGCCTGCCAAAAACAACAATGACGGCTGCAACCAAAAAATAGCTGGGTGTTGTGGTGGGTGCCTGTGGTCCCAGCTACTTGTGAGGCCGAGGCAGGAGACTCGCTTGAGCCCAGGAGTTGGAGGTTGCTGTGAGCTGTAATGCCACAGTACTCTACCCAGGGGGACAGCTTGAGGCTCTGTCTCAAAAAATAAAAAAAACAACAATAAATAGCCAGGTTTTGTGGCGGGCGCCTGTAGTCCTGGCTACTTGGGAGGCTGAGGTAAGAGAATCCCTCAAACTATGGCCCGCGGGCCACATGTGGCCCACCTAGGACATTTATCTGGCATGCTGGGTGTTTTTGCTGCTGCTCCCTGTCCTGCTTAGCAGCCAACTCGTCCTGGGGCCCATATTCTGGCCCTCCAACGGTCTGAGGGACAGTGAACTGGCCCCCTGTTTAAAAAGTTTGAGGACCCCTGCCCTAAACCCAAGAGTTAGAGGTTGTTGTGAGCTGTGACACCATGCACTCACATAGTGAGACTCAGTCTTAAAAAAAAAAAAAAGGCAGTGCCTGTGGCTCAAGTAATAGGGCGCCTGCCCCATGTGCCACAGATGGTGGGTTCAAACCCAGCCCTGGCCAAAAAAAAACTGCAAAAAAAGAATAAAATAAAGTTACACTGGGAACAACATAGAACACATTAGCAAAAAACACTAAGGGGCACACAGAATATAACAACAAAGATGCCTGAGAATAATATATTTCCTATCCCAATGACTGAAACTCTTAACCCATTTATTCATCTCTGCTACACAGTTCTGCAGTACAAAGGTCAGGCTCATGTTCATTGGTTCTCTCCAGGATAAGGCTTGATGTGGGAGTAATGTCATCCAGCTAACTTGACTGCTGTAGGGGTGGTGAGCAAGACATCCCAGGGGCCAGATCCTGAGTCTGAACAACCTGTACCCAGGGAGAACGTGGGGACAGCTGTGTGTGGGGTTAAACTCCAGGGACATCTCTGTCCTGCCATGCCTCAGTATCTCCATCTGTAAAAGGGATACTCCTCACAGGCCTGCGTTGGTGCTGGGACCGAGCCTTGACTCTGCAGGTGCCAGGCAGGTGGCTGGTTCCTGGAACCTTGTTCTCACCTCACCAGTCCTAGGCTGGCTGCTCAGTAGGCCTCAGGCCTCTGTGACTGATGAAAGGGCCAACTGCTGAGGGGCAGCTCTTGCAGGAAGGATGATTGGGTACAGGGGTTTGGCTGGAGGCTGTGGGCCTCAGGCCAGCACAGGGCAGTGAATCAGGGCCCAGGCATGCAGAGCTGGGGCCTCTCCCACCCTGTGAGGTCAGGCACCTCCCTGAGTCCACCTATTGGCTGAATTCCTCACTCACCCACTCCCTCCCTCCATTATCTGTCAGGCCTGGGGCCTGCTTGGGGGCACAGGGGCAGGCGTACCCTCCTCTGAGCCTGGGCACTGCTACCTGAATGACACTGTCTCCTCCTTAGGGAAAATGAGACCCAGGCTGCTGGGGGAGATGGTGGGGAGGGACCAGCAGGGTACCCCTCCAGGAACAAAGCAAGGCCATTCATTCAGGGAGGGGTATAAGAGGCCTAGCCCAGGGGTACCCTCTGCCTCTGATACCTGCTTTCTTTCCAGGCCTCTCAGCGGGCTGCAGGAATGTTTGTATAACCAGGGAAGTAGAGACTCTCAGCCAGGGGCTGGGTCTGCTCCACTCCAGTGCCTTCAGGCATGCAGAGGACAGTTGTCCCCTGTTGGTGGCACTGGCCATGAAGGTGTCAGCAACTACTCAGCCAGCCTGACTTGCATACTGGTTCCTGGCTAGGGCAGGTGATCAGCCTTGCCTATGTGCCCCTCACTCCATAAGGACACCAGGCAACAGCTGGAGACATTTCCTGCTGTGACAGCTGAGTAGGCCCTACTGGCATTTGGCAGATAGAGGAAAGGCACATTGCTAAATGTCCTACAACACCCAGGACAGACCCCACCACACAGAATTATGTGATTCATCGTCCCCAGGGCTGCTCTGCTTCCACTTCATGTCACATAAAAGCAGCCACCAACCTTAAAAATGAAGACAGTCCCAGAGAGCTTCTATGAGCACTTAACTGTATGTCTAAATCCAGGCCCTCAGCACAGAGGCTAGGCTTCTGAAGTTCTTTGGACATTTCAGGGATACACGAACAACCCCTCTATTTCGGGTTTCCCTCCCCAGAGGCCAACAGGTTGGCTTCCTTGGCCCCAAAAGCTCTGAGGGTCACTTGAATGGACATTGTCAGTGCCCACTTGATGTGCTCAGATGCTTCTAAGCCGTACTGTTCTGTCTGCCTAGAATGCCCGGCAGTGATTAAAACACCAACTGGGGGCAGGGGCTCATGCCTGTAATCCTAATACTCTGGGAGGCCAAGGCAGGTGGATTGCTTCAAGACCACCCCAAACAAGAGCCAGGCCCCATCTCTATTAAAAACAGAAAGATTAGCAGGGCATTGTGGGGGACACCTGTAGTCCCTGCTACTTGGGAGGCTGAGACAAGAGAATTGCTTGAGCCTGAACATTTGAGGCTGCTGTGAGTTAGGCTGACACTATGGGACTCTACCAAGGGTGACAGGAGACTCTACCCCCCCCACCACCTCCCACAAAAAAACCTAATTGTAAATAATTCCATAGTAGAAAGGAACATGATAAAACCCAAATCCAAATTCATGTAATTAATATGTCTGCTGGCTTCAGGCAAAGCTGTATTCAGGGGGCATTTGGTGTCAGTGGGGCTGTGTCTCCCTCTTTGCACCCCCAAGCAGACTGCAAGCTTCCCTTGCTCAGTAGAACCCTAAGCATCAAGGATGAGGGAGGGGGGAACAAAACAGACTGGCCACAGGCTATGTGCTAAATCAGTTAGGGTTTATTTTAGTGACTTATACTGGAAAACCCAAAATAACAATAGCTTATATAAGGTAGAAGTTTAGGTTTGTTCCCTCTTCATCCCTGTTTAAATAAGTTTTTGCTGGTGGGTGTGGTGGCTCATGCCTTTAATCCTAACACTCTGAGAGGTCAAGGCAGATGTATCGCCTGAATTCAGGAGTTTGAGACCAGCCTGAGCAAGAGTGAGACACCATCTCTAAAAATAGCCTGGCATTGTTTTTTTGTTTGCAGTTTTTGACCGGGGCTGGGTTTGAACCCACTACCTCTGGCATATGGGGCCAGCACCCTACCCCTTTGAGCCATAGGCACTACCCAATAGCCAGGCATTGTGGTGGGCACCTATAGCCCAAGCGTTTGAAGTTGCTGTGAGCTCTGACACCATGGCATACTACTGAATAACAAAATGAGACGCTGTCTCAAACAAATAAAAATATAAGTGCTTACTGATAAATGCCCCACTATCACCAGAGAACAAGGCTGTCACCCCTACAGGACAACACCCTCCTCACATGTGGCAGGATGGCTACTAAGGCTCCAGCCATTACTCCCAAATTCTAAGAAACTGAAATGGGTAAGAAAAGGTGTACTTGCTGGGCAGCACCTGTGGCTCAGTGGGTAGGGCACCAGCCCCATATACCAAGGGTGGCGGGTTTGAACCCAGCCCCAGCCAAATTGAAACAAAAAATAGCTGGGCGTTGTGGCGGGCTCCTGTAGTTCCAGTTACTTGGGAGGCTGAGTAAAGAGAATCAATCACCCAAAAGCTGGAGGTTGCTGTGAGCTGTGATGCCACAGCATTCTACTGAGGGCAACAGAGTAAGACTCTGTCTCAAAAAAAAATTAAAAAAGGGTATACTTGACTTTTAAGAATCTTTCTGGAACTTTCATACACTTCTAAGTACATTTCAGTAGCCTACACTTAACTGCAAGGGAGGCCAGGAAATGGGTGGGGGTGTGTGTTTTGAGATAGATTCTCACTCAGTTGCCCTTGGTAGAGTGCTATGGCATCATAGCTCACAGCAACCTTAAACGCTTGGGCTCAAGCGATTCTCTTGCCTCAGCCTCCTAATTAGCTGGGACTACAGGCACTTGCTCCAAGGCCACCTATTTTTAAAGATGGGGTCTCTTGCTAAGCTGGTCTCAAACTCCTAAGCTCAAGCAATCTACCCACCTCAGCCTCCCAGAGTGTTGGGATTGATTACAGGTATAGGCCACTATACCCCACCCAAGGTCTCAAACTCTGGAGCTCAACTGATTTTCTCACCCTGGCCTCCCAGAGTGTTAGGATTACAGGTGTGAGCCATCATGCCTGCCAGGAAATGTTTTGTCTGGGCAGCTAAAAGAGCTCCCTTTATTAAGAAGGGAAGTAGCCGGGTGTTATGGCGGGTGCCTGTAGTCCCAGCAACTTGGGAGGCTGAGGCAAGGGAATCTCTTAAGCACAAGAGTTTGAGGTTATAGTGAGCTATAATGCCACAGCACTCTATCAAGGAAACAGTCATTCTCTGTCTCAAAAAAAAAAAAAAAAAAAAAAAAAAAAGCCAGGCATTGTGGTGGGCACCTGTAGTCCCAGCTACTCAGGAGGCTGAGGCAAGACAATCACTTAAGCCCAAGGTTGCTGTGAGCTGTGACACCAGAGCACTCTACTAAGGGTAACATAGTGAGACTCTGTCTCCAAAAAAGAAAGAAAAAGGGAGGTAAGAACAATATTAAGAAGTCAACAACAAAAAAAAGTCTACTGTGTTGGGCGGTGCTTGTGGCTCAGTGGGTAGGGCACCAGTCCCATATACCAAGGGTGGTGGGTTCAAACCTGGCCCCAGCCAAATTGCAACAACAAAAAAATAGCCGGGCATTGTAGGCGCCTGTAGTCTCCTTGGGAGGCTGAGGCAGAAGCCCAGGAGTTGGAGGTTGCTTTGAGCTATGTGATGCCGTAACACTCTACCAAGGGCGATAAAAGTGAGATTCTGTCTCTAAAAAAAAAAAAAAAAAGAAGTCAACTGTGGTCTCTGACATATTTCACCCTGGGCCCACATGCATTGGGAGTGGAGGGGAGACGCAGTGGGGTCCCAAAGAAAAACCCGAGGCTGGATTGGCTATATATTCCATGGCCCCCACAAAAATGTCATGGTTGGCTTGGTGCCTATGGATCGAGTGGCTAAGGCGCCAGCCACATACACCTGAGCTGGTGGGTTCAAATCCAGTCCGGGCCCACCAAACAACAATGACAGCTGCAACCAAAAAACAGCCAGGTGCTGTGGCGGGTGCTTATAGTCCCAGATACTTGGGAGGCAGAGGCAGGAGAATCGCTTGAGCCCAGGAGTTGGAGGTTACTGTGAGCCGTGATGCAACAGTACTCTACCCAGGGTGGCAGCTTGAGGCTCCATCTCAAACAAACAAACAAACAAAAAAAAAAAAAGTCCATGGTTGGTCTAACTTTTTTTTTTTTTAGACAGAGCCTCAAGCTATCCCCTTGGGTAGAGTTCTGTTGCATCACAGCTCACAGTAACCTCCAACTCCTGGGCTCAAGCAATTCTCCTGCCTCTGCCTCCCAAGTAGCGGGGACTATAAGCACCCGCCACAACACCTGGCTATTTTCTGGTTGCAACCATCATTGTTTGGCAGGCCCGGGCTGGATTCAAACCCACCACCTTAGGTGTATGTGGCTGGCATCCTAGCCACTTGAGCCATAGGCGCCGAGCCGGTTGGTCTAACTTTTAATTAGGTCATACTCAACACAGCTCTGTTCCTTGCTTAAATCATTGTCCCTCACAGGCATCTGGCCCCCTCCATTCATAGACCTCAGTCTTTAAGGGCTGCAGGAGACTCCTTGGAATGGACACCCCATAATCTACCTGTCCCTCCTTTTATTTACTTTTTTTTAGGGCCGAGCACAGTGGCTCATACCTGTAATCCCAGAATCTGGAAGGCTAAGGTGGGTGGATTGCCTGAGCTCACAGGTTCCAAGACCAGCCTGAGCCAAAGCGAGACCTCATCTCTAAAAAAAAAAAACATAGCCGGGCATTGTGGCAGGTGCCCTATAGTCCCAGCTACTCGGGAGGCTCAGGCAAGAGTATCTATCACTTGAGCCCAAGAGTTTGAGGTTGCTGTGAGCCTTGACACCATGGCCCTCTACCAAGGGTGACAAAGTCACACTCTGGTTTCTCTTCCGATCATATAAATCTTTCACCTTTTACCAAGGGTGACAAAGTGAAATTCTGTCTCAACAACAAAAAAATTTTTTTGAGACAGTCTCATTGTATACCCTGAGCAGAATGCAGTGGCGTGATCACAGCTCACTGCAACCTCAGACTTGGGTTGTGGGCATCCTGTTGCCTCAGCCTCCCAAGTTCCTGGGATTACAGGTGCTCATTGTGGTGTCCAGCTGGGTTTTCTCGCTTTTGGGTCAGCGTCTCACTCTTGCTCAGACAAGTCTTGCACTCCTGAGCTCAAGCAATCTTCCTGCCTCTGCTTTCCACAGTGCTGGGATTATAGGTATGAGCTACCGTGCCCAGCTCCTTATCCTTTTAAATAAGTCCCATCACAAAAGTCACTTTTGGGTGGCACCTGTGGCTCAGTGAGTAGGGTGCCGGCCCCATATACTGAGGGTGATGGGTTTGACCCTGGCCTTGGCCAAACTGCAAACAAAAAAATAGCTGGGTGTTGGGGTGGGCACCTGTAGTCCTAGTTACTTGGGAGGCTGAGGCAAGAGACACCTAAGCCAAGAGCTGGAGGTTGCTGTGAGCTGTGACACCACAGCAGTCTACCGAGGGTGACAGAGTAAGACTGTCTCAAAAAAAAAAAAAAAAGTCACTCTTGTCCTCCATGCGGCCCACACTCTCTGGCTGGAGGCCTGTTAACATCTGGGCCTCTCTCCAACTTGAGGGTGGCATCTGCCGGTGTTGCATCCTCCATGGACCCAGGGAGATCCTCATCACTTGCATCTGAATCTCTGGTGCCCAGCACAGTTCTGGGCACACGGTGGCCCTCCAAGAGACTCCCTGAATGAATAAAAAAGGGCTGATCTTGAATCATAAATGATAAAATACCTCAGATCTGTCATTGAATACTATGGTTATCACAGATGTAATGTCACAGGCTTAGCAAGGCTAAGTCTATTCCCTGTAGTTACCAGCTGAAAGCCAGCCCAGGATCTGAGGCCAAAATCATTAGGAGAAATAAATTAAATTTAAAAAACAACAACAAAAACAAAATCCATTTATGTATAAACTTTTCATTTCAAACTGATGCCACGATGGCAGATTCCCACTATATGTAAGACATGGGCACGACATTCCTGGTTACCACTTTGTGTCCACCATATTCCAGAGAAAGTCACTGATGAACTTCTTAGAGAGCTGGATGCTGTCCAGGTGGATGGGCTGTGCAATGCTAGAACCATAATGGACTGAGGGCACACATGTAAGGAAACCCCAGCACATGTGGCCCTTCCTGCCAACCCATGGGGCAAGGATGACATTTTTTTTTTTTTTTTTTTTTTGAGACAGAGCCTCAAGCTGTCGCCCTGGGTAGAGTGCTGCACCATCACAGCTCACAGCAACCTCCAACTCCTGGGCTCAAACGAGTCTCCTGCCTCTGCTTCCCAAGTAGCTGTGACTACAGGCGCCCGCCACAATGCCCGGCTATTCTTTGGTTGCAGCCATCATTGTTGTTTGGCAGGCCTGGACTGGATTCGAACCCGCCAGCTCAGGTGTATGTGGCTGGCACCTTAGCCCCTTGAGCCACAGGCGCCAAGCCAAGGATGATACTTTTAAAAACATTTTGTTTGGGGGCAGCTCCTGTGGCTCAGTGAGTAGGGCGCCAGTCCAACATACCAAAGATGGCAGGTTCAAACCCGGCCCCAGCCAAACTGCAACAAAAAAATAGCTGGGTACCTGTAGTCCTAGCTACTCAGGAGGATGAGGCAAGAGAATTGCCTAAGCCCAGGAGTTAGAGGTTGCTGTGAGCTGTGACGCCACAGCATGCTGCCGAGGGCAATAAAGTGAGACTCTGTCTCTAAAAACAAAACAAAACATTTTGTTTAAGATATTGAGGAAATGAAATAAATTTTCACGAAAAAAAGTTGAATTCTAGGCCAGGTGCCGTGTATGCCTTAATCCCAGCACTTGGGAGGCTGAGGTGGATGGATTACCTGAGCTCAGAGGTTTGAGACCAGCCTAAGCCAGAGTGAGAGCTCACCTGTAAAAACAGCCAGGCATTAACACTTGTAGCTCAGTGAGCAGAGTGCCAGCCACATACACTGACGGTGGTGGGTTAGAGCCCAACCTGGGCCTGCCAAATAACAATGACAACTGCAACCAAAAAATAGCTGGGCGTTGTGGTAGGCGCCTGTAGTCCCAGTTACTTGGGAGGCTGAGGCAAGAGATCCCTTAAGCCCAAGAGTTGGAGGTTGCTGTAAGCTGTGATGCCACAGCACTCTACCGAGGGCAAAATAGTAAGATTCTGTCTCAAAAAAAAGCCGGGCATTGTGGTGGGTGCCTGTAGTCCCAGCTACTTGGGAGGCTGAATCAAAAGAATCACTTGAGCCCAAGAGTTTGAGGTTGCTGTGAGCTGTGACACTAAGGCCCTCTACTACAAAAACAAAACAAAACAAAACAAAACATAAAATGTACCCTCTTAGCCATTTCTAAGTGTGCCATTCAGTATACTTAGTACTGTGCAATTAATACCACCCTCCCTCCATCTCCAGAACTTTCTCATCTTCCCAAGCTGAAACTGTGTCCCTATGAAACACTCTCTGCACCCATCCCCAGCCCCTGGCATCCACCATTCTACCTGCTGTGTCTGGGAATCTGAGGACCTCTTCTGTTGTGAGTGGCATGATAGTCCCACTGCACATGATAGGTTCAGCCATGGTACAGCCTGTGTAAGGGTCTTTTTTTTTTTTTTTTTTTTTTGAGACAGAGCCTCAAGCTGTCCCCCTGGGTAGAGTGCCGTGGCATTACAGCTCACAGCAACCTCTAACTCCTGGGCTCAAGCGAGTCTCTTGCCTTCGCCTCCCAAGTAGCTGGGATCACAGGCGCCCGCCACAACGCCTGGCCATTTTTTGGTTGCAGCCATCATTGTTGTTTGGCGGTCCGGGCTGGGGATTCGAACCCGCCACCTTAGGTGTACGTGGCTGGCGCCTTAGCCGGTTGAGCCATAGGCGCCGAGCCTTTTTTTTTTTTTTTTTGACAGTCTCATTTTATCTCCCTGGGTAGAGTGCCATGGCATCACAGCTCACAGCAATCTCCAACTCTTGGGCTCAAACAATTCTCTTGCCTGTTTTTCTTTTTAGGGGAGATGGGGTCTCACTTTTGCTAAGGCTGGTCTTGAACCTGTAAGCTCAAGCAGTCCACCTGCCTCGGCCTCCTGAAGTGCTAGGATTATAGGCATGAGCCACTGTGCCCAGCCAGCAGATGCTTCCTTTGTAAAGCTGAATACTTTCCCAACGTATGGACGCACCACATAGTGTACACGCACTCATCTGTCCACAGACATGTGGACTGTCCCCACCTCTTGGCTATTGCAAACAGTGCTGTTATGAACATGGCTATGCAAATATCTGCTTGATTCCCCAGTTTCAATTCTTTTGTGCACATACCCAGAAGTATTCTTGCTGTATTATATAACTTTATATATATACACACATATTTTTCAATTTATTTTATTTTTTTTGGAGACAGGGTCTCACTCTGTTGCCCAGGCTAGAGTGACATGGCCTCAGCCTAGCTCAAATTCCTGGGTTCACGTGATCTACCTGCGTTAGCCTCCTGAGTAGCTGGAACTAAAAGCACCTGGCACCTGGCTGGCTTTTCTGTTTTCCAGACACAAAGTCTTATTCTTGTTCAGACTGGTCTCTAATGCCTGAGATGAAGGGACCCTCCTGCCTTGGCCTAGCAAAGTTCAATAGACTGTTTTCCACAGAGGGTACACCATTTTACATCTACACCAACAGTGAGCAGTTCAGATTTCTCCAAAAAAGGATACTGCCTTTGATCATCCCTGACTCAGACTCATAATCCCACTCGATTTTACTAACTTGGTGATAAAGTTGAGCCACATACCTATGTGAAAAGACAAAAAAAAAAAGAGAGAGAGAGAGAGAGAAAAGAAAAGTCCAACATCAACTTCAATCAAAAGCTGAAAGATTGAGCCCATACACAAGAGTTACGCACACATCCCTGTGGAACCTACACGGCAGAAGGGATTGTGACTGTTGTGTCTTCATCGATTTCTTTCTCCTGTCTTTCGAGATCTGCTTCAATCTCCTTGAGCTCCTCTAGCTCCCTGGTGAGCTGGGTGGACAGGTAGTTAAGGACCTTGGCCTTCGAGAGGACTGCCCACGTGCTAACTCCAGATGTTCAAGGAGGCCCAGGGCCTCTGGGTCTAAGCACGTTCTCTACAGTGGCCCCCTGGCTCCTGGGAAAGGATATAGGAGGCTGGCCTTCAGCGCAGCGTCCTCCTCTCCTGCCTTCTGAACCTCGGCTTCCAGCTGATGCAGCTCTGTGCTTCCCTTCTGTGCCTGCTCCTTTGTGTCCAGAAGGCTTTGGGCCACTTCTTGCTCTGTGGTGAGGATCTCTGCAAGGCAGGAGAGAAGCAGGCTTCTTATGGTCTGTCCTTCCCCCAAGAGGGCAAAGAGAGGATAGCTCAGCTGCCTGTTAGGTCTCCCACTGTCGCCCAGGATGGAGGACAATGGCACTATCATAGCTCACTGCAGCCTCAAACTCCTGGGCTCAAGTGACCTTCGCTCTTCAGCCTCCCCAAATGCTAGAATTACAGGAGTGAGCTGCTGCTCCAAGCTCTGCCAAACCAGTCTTTCTGTGCACATTATTATTAGTTAATAATAACAGTGTGTAGCAAGAAGCATGGGACTCAATTTCTGCAATGGATGAGATAGCCAAGCTTAGCAGCTCCCCCCTACCCCCCCAGCTCTGATCCTCATCTTCCTCAGCCAGGTCCTTCATCCATCCAGGACCATCCTAACAGCCACTCCACTGTTCTCTGCTCTGGTCTTTCCCTAAGCCAACCTGCCAATTCATTCTGTCTGCTATATCAAAGGCCAAGAGGGAAGTCACTCCCCTGCTCAAAGACCTATCATGGCTCCCCAGTGTCTCTAAGATAAAGTCCAGAGCTTGCTTGCTTGCTTATTTATTTATAGACAGAGTCTCCTTTTTTCATCCTCGGTAGAATGCCATGCATCACAGCTCACAGCAACCTTAAACTCTTGGGCTCAAGTGATCCCCCTGCCTCAACCTCCTGAGTAGCTAGGACTATAGTCACCTGCCACACCCACCACCCAGCTATTTTTAGAGTCAAGGTCTCTCTCTGGCTCAGGCTGGTCTCGAACTCATGAGCTCAGGCAATCCACCTGCCTCAACCTCCCAGGGCAGAGCCCCTTTAGTATCATTACCACCCTCGCTGACCTTTCCCATACCATGTACTCTTCTCTCTGTCCATCATTCTGCAGATGTGTCACCTGAGCCTTTGACAAATACCTGAACCCAGCCTTAAAGACTCCCTGGGCAATGCCTGACTCAGGCAGCTGGGCTCTCTTTCCTTTCTTGTTCGTGCAACTATGCTTCCATAATAGGCCCTAGCACACTGAATTATTTATTTATTTATTTTTTGAGACAGAGCCTCAAGCTGTCCCCCTGGGTAGAGTGCCGTAGCATTACAGCTCACAGCAACCTCCAACTCCTGGGCTCAAGCGAGTGTCCTGCCTCCGCCTCCCAAGTAGCTGGGACCACAGGCGCCTGCCACAACGCCCGGCTATTTTTTGGTTGCAGCTGTCATTGTTGTTTGGTGGGTCTGGGCCGGGGATTTGAACCCACCACCTTAGGTGTACGTGGCTGGGGCCTTAGCCGGTTGAGCTATAGGTGCCGAGCCCATTTATTTATTTTTGACAGAGTTTCTTTTTTTTTTTGAGACAGAGTCTTAAGCTAAACCCCTGGGTAGAGTGCTGTGGCATCACAGCTCACAGCAACCTCCACTCTGGGCTCAAGCGAGTCTCCTGCCTCAGCCTCCCAAGTAGCTGAGACCACAGGCACCCGCCACAACGCCTGGCTATTTTTTGGTTGCAGCCATCATTGTTGTTTGGTGGGCCCGGAACTCGCCACCTTAGTGTATGTGGCTGGCGCCTTAGCCACTTGAGCCACAGGTGCTGAGCCGACACAGAGTTTCATTACGTTGCCCTCGGTAGAGTACTGTGGTGGCACAGCTCACAGCAACCTCAAACTCTTGGGCCTAAGTGACTTTCTTGCCTCAGTAGCAAGGGACTACTGGGACTCTGGGTGCCCCACACAATGCCCAGCTATTTTTTTGTTATAGTTGTCATTGTTGTTTAGCTGGCCCAGACTGGGTTTGAACCTGCCAGTCTTGGTATATGTGGCTGGCACTATAACCACTGTGCTATGGGTGCCAAGCCACATTGAATTATTTATTCCTTGTCTCTCTTCTACAAGTCAGAGACTGAATCTAAGATTCACCATCTGTCTCTAGCACCTACCTGAAATAAACATGATTTGAACAAGACACTCAGAAAGATCATAATCGGGCAGCGCCTGTGGCTCAAAGGAGTAGGGCGCTCGCCCCATATGCTGGAGGTGGGGGGTTCAAACCCAGCCCCAACCTCCTTCCCCTCCAAAAAAGAAAGATCACAATCATCTTAAGATGGCCAGGCATGGTGGCTCATGCCTGTAATCCTAGCACTCTGGGAGACTGAGACAGGGGAATCATTTGAGCTCAGGAGTTCAAGACCAGACTGAGCAAGAGGGAGACCCAGTTTCTACCAAAAACTGAAAAGCTATCTGGGTGTTTTGGCTGGTGCTTGTAGTCCCAGTTAATCGGGAGGCTGAGGCAAGAGGATTGCTCAAGCCCAAGAGTTTGAGGTTGCTGCGAGGTATAGAGATGCCAGGGCAATCTACTCAGGTCTGAATTGAGAGGATTCTTTGAGCTCAAAAGTTTTTTTTTTTTTTTTTTTTTTTGAGACAGCCTCAAGCTGTCCCCCTGGGTAGAGTGCTGTGGCATCACAGCTCACAGCAACCTCCAACTCCTGGGCTCAAGCGAGTCTCCTACCTAAGCCTCCCAAGTAGCTGGGGCCACAGGTGCCCGTCAAAGCACCCAGCTATTTTTTGGTTGCAGCCGTCATTGTTTGGCAGGCCTGGGCTGGATTCGAACCTGCCACCTTAGGTGTATATGGCTGGTGCCTTAGCCACTTGAGCCACAGGTGAGCAGAGCTCAAAAGTTTGAGACCAGCTTGAGCAACATAGCAAGACTGCATCTCAAATAAAACAAAACAATGGCTCGGCGCCTA
Organism: Galago senegalensis; assembly: GCA_963575145.1. Classification (NCBI taxonomy): domain Eukaryota; kingdom Metazoa; phylum Chordata; class Mammalia; order Primates; family Galagidae; genus Galago; species Galago senegalensis. The sequence goes on along the minus strand of CAUYTI010137549.1, from coordinate 443 downwards.
TAGCTCAACCGGCTAAGGTGCCAGCCACGTACACCTAAGGTGTCGGGTTCGAATCCCCAGCCCGGACCCACCAAACAATGACGGCTGCAACCAAAAAATAGCCGGGCATTGTGGCGGGCGCCTGTGGTCTCAGCTACTTGGGAGGCGGAGGCAAGAGACTCGCTTGAGCCGAGGAGTTGGAGGTTGCTGTGAGCTGTAATGTCACGGCACTCTTCCCAGGGGGACAGCTTGAGGCTCTGTCTCAAAAATAAATAAATAAATTAAATAAAATAAAACAAAACAAAATCTTAAGAAGGCTATTGTGCTTCTTTCCTGAGAGTCAGAGAAATCTGCCAACTCAGAGAAGGCACAGATTAAAATTCCCCAAAGAAGGCTAGGTGTGGTGGCTCATACCTATAATCCTAGCATTCTAGGAGGCTGAGGCCAGTGGATTGCCTGAGCTC
>CAUYTI010137548.1:0-95217 GCA_963575145.1 Galago senegalensis | reverse complement strand
TTTTTTTTTTGAGATGGAGCCTCAAGCTATCCCCCTGGGTAGAGTGCCATGGCATCACGCTCACAGCAACCTCCAACTCCTGGGCTCAAGCAAGTCTCCTGCCTCAGCCTCCCAAGTAGCTGGGACTACAGGCACCCGCCACAATGCCCGGCTATTTTTTGGTTGCAGCCATCATTGTTGTTTGGCGGGCCCGGGCTGGGGATTTGAACCCACCACCTTAGGTGTATGTGGCTGGCACCTTAGCTGCTTGAGCCACAGGCACCGAGCCAAATGTCCATATTCTTGAAAGTTTATCTGTTAAAGATATTCTTTTTTTTTGACAGTTTTACTTTGTCACCCTTGGTAGAGTGCTATAGTGCCACAGCTCACAGCAACCTCAAACTCTCCAACTTAAGAGATTCTCTTGCCTCAGCCTCCCAAGTAGCTGGGACTACAGGCACCCTCCACAATGCCTGGCTATTTTTTGTTGCAGTTGTCGTTGTTTAGTGGCCTGGACTGGTTTCAAACCTGTCACCCTCGGTGTATGTGGCTGGCGCCATAACCACTGTGCTATGGGCACCAAGCTGAAGAGATCCTTCTCTACAGGAGGTTCAACCCTAGCAAAATGTATTTACACAATCTTAGAAGGAAGAATGTATTTCTTCCAAAGGCTGTGCACTGCCCCAGTGAACTTTTCCACTTTCCTGACACCCCTTATCTCATTATGACCCCACGCTAAAGGGGGGATGTTCACAACACAAAATACCCAGACATCAAACTATGGCTGAGCTTGTCTCAGGTACACTGAGAAGTGAGTCCAAAAGTCACACTACATGGCAGCGACATGAGTAGGTAGAAGCACCAAAGAGCAAGTAAGAAACAGACGGCAGCTATGCAAACACGCCCCCCAAATTCCAAGGAAAAGAATGAACCCCAAAGACAAAGGATCCAGTCTAGAAGAGACTACAACCACCAAAGTGGAAGACAATTTCACATCTGTGCCCTCGGCTGCAAAATAGCAGAGTAAGAATGTGAACTGGGGCTCGGCACCTATAGCATAGCAAGGCTCTGTCCAAAAACACAGAAGAGAAGGATTTCTCCTCTTTAGAACGTGGGATAGTTCATACTCATCGCCCCAGCCTTGGTGGGGAAGGGCGTAACAAGAAAAAAACCGACATCCTGCAACGAGTTAGTGAAGGTGTTGGTGTGAGCCCCGGGGGCCAGCTGAGGGCTGGTCAGGTGTGATGGAGGGAGTTGTGAGGACCCCGTGACCTGGCGCAGCCCTGGTCTCCTTGCAGCCACCATGAGAGTGAGCGGGTGGGGCAGGAGGGGGACAGCCCAATCTGGAAACCCCAGCAGTGGGCTCAGTGCCTTGGAAATGTGTGCCAGGATCAGAATCTTGCAGCTGGGGATCTGGAAGATTCTGACCAGGTGGCTAAAGAGTCTGACTCCACAATAAAGTCATGCTGCCAGGAATCATTTATTGATGTTTCTAGGGAGAGATGAGAAGGAATACATCAACGGAAAAGGGTGATGTTCGTTTGTTACGTCCATGATGTCTTTCAAGGCTTGAGAAACACTCTCTTTTGTCTAATTAGTCATTGTGACCATGTCGCCATGGAGACCATTGTGTTGGTCCTCATAATAGACGCGTGGGCATCCATTAAAGGGACACAGTTGCCAAATGTGAGCTGTGGGCCCAGGGTGGAGTGGCTTTTTACAACACAGCCATCAGGGCTGCTGCAGAAAGTGACAGAAAACAAGCAAATGGCTGTCCCTACCTGTGAAGAGAGATGCGCTGTCTGGCATCAGGCCTGGATTTAGGGGAGTATGAAATCCAGGAAAGCTGGGGGCTCATGTTCCAAAGGGACAGGTTCACTTATTTATTAAAAAACAGGTGCCGAGGTGAATCTTTCTAAGAGTAGAATGTGAACGTTTTAAATCAATAACTGAGAAAATGACATGAAGGCTGTGTTTACCAGTTTGATGGAAGTAGTTCAGAATGCATGTGAAAACCCCACAGTGTACCCCAGAAGTGCATTAATGTACATAGTTAACATTCAATTAAAAAATAAATAAAATAAAATAAAACAAAACAAAACAAAACAAAACATAGCCACTGTAAGTGATACTGGGATAAGGGCTACGACAGCAGTGGGGAGGCCTAATGCATGCAAAGCGGCTAGCCTAGGGGCTGGGGAGACTGGAACAAACCCCCAGCTAAAGCCCCGGCTTGGGCAGCAGAGTCCTGCGGAACACTGGGAGCTTGCAGCCTTCTGGGAGGTGATTGGGTCACGAGGGCTGTGCCTCTGTGAATGGGATTAAGTGTCCTCATAAAAGGGCTAACGGCAGTAGTATGTCACTGATGGCCCTCTGCCTTCTGCCACGGGAGGACGCAGTGTTCCTCTTGTCCAGAAGATGCCACTTCAAAGGTGCCATCTTGGCAACAGAGAGCAGCCCTCACCAGACAATCGAACCTGTCAGCACTTTGATCCTGGACTTCCAGCTTCCAGAACTGTGAGAAACAGACTCTGTTCTCTATAAATCACCAGTCTCAGCACAAAACAGAGTAAGGCCTCACCTCACGGGCTGGAGGCTGGAAGTCTGAGTTAAGGTGTTGGCACTGTTGGTTCTTTCCCGGGCTGTGAGGGAGAATCTGTTCTGGGCCTCTCTCTCCAGCCTGTGGGGTTTTGCAGTTATTGCTGGAGTTCATTGGCACGCGAAGCATCATCCTGATCTCTGCCTTCATCTTCACATAATATCCTCTGTGTGTGTGTGTGTGTGTATGTGTGTGTTTGCCGGAATTTCCCCCTTTTATAAGGCCCCCCCAGCTATATTACAGAATTAGGGACTTACCTTATTCCAATATGGCCTCATCTTAACTAATTACAAGGACCTTATTCCGAAACAAGACCAGATTCCAAGGTACCGGGGCCAAAGACTTATGAATTTGGGGGTGCACAATTTAACCCCTGACAGAAGAGGATTCTGGGAAGCAGTTCCCAGCCTTCGGCGGCAAGGGTAGTGGGGACAAGATGACACTCCTACACGGAGTTGGCAGTGATGTCTCCCCATCACACAGGCAAGCATTAATTGTCACCAAGTCCAAGCTTGTACCACTCGCTGCAGGACAGCCAATAACTTGAAAGATGAAGATTGGGGCAGGGAAAATGACTTGTATTTGGTGAGCCAGCAAACTGAGAAGATAATGGACTAATGTCTTAAAGAACCATCCCAAATTGGTATGAACTTCAGACTCTTTTTTTATGTTAAGGAAGAAGGAAGTCTGGGATAGGGGGATTTACAAAAGATAACCAGGACCACAGGCATCTGAGCATCAGAGAGGGTCCCAGGAGGTGGTAAACCTTTGATCCCAGTCAGTTAATTCTGGAGCAGAAAGGTCACTGTTATTTGTGCATATACTTTTCTTATCTCCCTGGGGAGTTGCTTTGGGAAAGGAAGGATTATCATCTTTTTGTTTTTCACAGTTGAACCACAAATTAAATTTTGTAAAGAATTAGATGGCTTATGGCCTATGTGCAGAGCTATGTAGAAGTTTTTAACCTAAAAAGTATCCCCACTGGGAGTCAGAAGCAAAATGGAGCTACTTATGTTAAGCTTCTTTTTCGCTTTTTTGTTATTTATTCACAAGACATTTACTGAGCACCTACTATGTGCCAGGCTCTGTGTTTCACGAGGAGACACATGGTGAATTAGGTCTTTTCCCTTCATGTGTCTTGGAGGTGAGCTGACAAGTAATCCAGCAAATTGTACTTGACTGCACGGTGTTCATGGACACACAGAGGAGAGACAGAGTGCTTGGACACTAGAGATGGTGTCCCCGAGGGGGGCCCTGGAAAAGGGGAGCAGGAGCACAGAGCATGGTGAAGGGAGGAAAGGCGTTCCTGGCAGAGGTACCTCCCATTCTCTGGATGGCATGTCCTGTGTGTGTGTGTTGGGGGTACAGGAGCTGGGAAAGCAGAGGGTTTCAGAGCAGAGTACACCTGCTCGTGACCCCGACCCCTGACATCTGGGTAGGACAGGCGATGTTATACACCACACACCTACCATCTCAGGCTGCTCCTCATCTCCTCACTTTAAATACAGGAAAGACGGAGGGTCAGGATGGAAGTGATCTGAAGGTAGGGCCAGCAAGTGTGGTGGCCAAGATGAGTCATTCATGCTTCCTAGTTGGGGAGAGATTGAGATGCAAAACTGTTTGGGAAGGCTGGGTGATCACAGAGGTGGTGAGCTGGTCATGTGGCAACAGCAAGGTGAGTAGAGCGGGTCCACATAGCCTTTTTGTTTTTCACCACTTCTAAATGCCCACAGTTTGCTGGGCCAGGCACTGGGGACCTAAAGTCTCAACTCTTAAACCAAACAAGTTTAGAAGTCTTATCTTATCTCATTGTCTGGACTAGGGGTAGGAAAGGAGGAGGTGGTTCTCAGGCTGCAGATAAGGATGAGTAGTCTAGACAGGAAAAGTCTGAGGACAGGCCCAAGGACTCCAGGGGAGGAAGCTCAGTGTCCTCTGCCCCACAGACAGCAGTCAGCACTGGGGCACAGGCAGGCAGGGTGAGGGCCACTGGTGGGGTGGAGGGGTAGGAAGCTGGGCCACTGGGTAGTGGGCAGTGCATGGGCTTTTCTAGGAACATTCTTTTGCAACAAAACCTCAGCTAGGGGCATGGTGGAAATGTGCAGGGCAGGGCAAAGAGGCCTGGGCCTTAATTCAGGAGAGAAATTCATGAGGGGCAACTCTACAGGAAGCAGTGTGGAAGCTGGTGGTTTGCAGAGCTGTGGCAGGCAGGGATGCAGACCTCAGGGGTGCAGGGGTGTAGATTGGTGTAGATTTGTGGGGTGCAGGGGTGGATGACTGGAGCATTAGAATGCAGAACAGACTAACCTTTCTGGTAATTTGACCATGGGGAGAGGAGGAGGACCCAGCAGGGAATGACCCCATGGGCTGTCCCACATACTGCGCGGAGAGCAGTGAAAGGTTTTATTCTGGACATTCCAAATTTGAGACACTTGACACAGCAGGGCTTTTCTCTGCAGAAGTTCCTTGACTGCCAACCATTCTCCCTCTATCACTGATCTCAGAAGACTTCCACACAGAGACTGGGGCTCCGTGAGCTCTAGGAGAGCTTAGGGCGGGGAGTCTCTTTAAGGAAAGGAAATAAAACTATGAGCAGAGAATTCAATATGATTCAACCTATGTATGTGGTTGACAAATATCGCAAAGGGTAGGGCTCCTGATGCTTAAGCAACACCATCCCTTCGCTCTCTCCTTACACATCTCAGCTGGCCAGGCCACCCTCATTGTCCTTGAGCCTGTTGGCACTCCCTCTAGGCCTCTCTGCCTTACTGTTCTCTGGGCCTAGAATGCCCTCTCTCACCTCTCCTTCCCTGGCTCCTGCCTGCTTACCCTCTAAAGCTGCAGCCTAGATGCCTTCTCCTACACTTAGGAGTGGGAACCTCCCCTCTGAGCCCACAGCTCCCAGCTCACTCTCAGCACAGCTCCTCTTGCTATTTCCTGTCTGTTCAACTCCCTTAAAAAAGGAAGGGTGGGGGAGGGTCATTTCAGTAGCTCCCCAGCTAGGTGATAGAGATCCCAGCTTAAGTAAATTTTGCATAATACAGTTTGGTAGAATGAATGAATGAATTGATTGATCTCCCCTTCCATGCCCAGCCAGTTTGCAGCAGCTGACAGGGAGGCCCCTCCCTCATCAGTAGGGTGTAGGGCTTGGGCCTCAGCTGTCAGTCCCTGCCCAGCTCTAGTGAGGTCCCTCCTCCTCCTGAGGTCAGGCCAGCCCTGAGAGACCCTCCCAAAACATATAATCACATACATACACACACAAACACAGAGCCTGTGGAGAACTCCTGGCCTAGATTAGCTTAGGCCTAAGCTTAGAGACTTGGCAAAGTCAGAATTGTTGACATGGCTAGGGGAGTAGCACTTCCTGATCTGAGAAATAGCTGGGCACAGAACTCAGCAGGGCACAGAGCTCACCCAACAACAGAAAGAGGAGTACCTGTGTTCAAGCCCACTTTCTGCTGTGTGTTCACTTAACCTCTCTGATCTGTACAATCGGAGTAACGTGAACCATTGTCCTATTGGGACAGTCAGTGGAGAGAATAAGGTAAAGAGACTTTTTAACTTGCAAAGATTTATAAAAATTCTAAAGTTAATCTAAGAGTCCATGCTCCAAAGGATTTGGCAAAATGAAACACGATAGGCAAAAAGTAAGCAAAGGATTTTACCAATATTTTAAAATTCTTTTAAAAAACTCTTTCTGTTCTAAGAGAGAGCTTCTTGCTTTTCTTTTCTTTTCTTTTCTTTCTTTTTTTTCTTTCTTTTTTTTCTTTTTTTGCGACAGAGCTTCAAGCTGTCCCCCTGGGTAGAGTGCCATGGCATCACAGCTCACAGCAACCTCCAACTTCTGGGCTCAATCGAGTCTCCTGCCTCTGCCTCCCAAGTAGCTGGGACCACAGGCGCCCACCACAACGCCTGGCTATTTTTTTTTTTTGGTTGCAGCCATCATTGTTGTTTGGCAGGCCTGGGCTGGATTCAAACCCGCCACCTTTGGTGTATGTGGCTGGCACCTTAGCCACTTGAGCCACAGGCACAGAGCCTGCTTTTCAAAGGGCTCCCACATAAATAGTTTCTCCTAACACCTACTGGAACCCTGGAAGGAAGGCAGAAAGGGGATTGGTTGTCCCCATTTTACAGATGAAAAACTGAGGCTCAGAGCAGCTATGTGACTTTCTCTAGCCATAGAACCAGAGGTGGACTCCAAGCCCATTGGCTTGGATTTAGGGTCACGAAATGTCCTTGTAGGTAAGGAAGGAGGAAGGAGGAGTAACAGTGGGATATCATTCTGTTCCAGTATGTTCTGACCTGCACACACCTACCAAGAACAGTGCTGGGACATGAATCAGGGGCTGGACATGGTGAGTAGACAAAACCCATTCTGCCCTCAAGGTGCTCAGTCACAGACAGAGAGAGGGAGAGGGGTCAGAAAGGGGCAAGAAGTTAAGGGGCCCCCAAGGAAAGAGCAGGCCTCTGTCTTAGGCCCTAGAAGGGCACTGATACTTTCTGAGGATGGAAGAGCAACATCTGTGGGTTGCAGGTGACAGTAGCAGGCACAACAGGTATGCACAGTCTTGGGCCCAGTTGGTCTGGAGGTGGCAGGCCCTGCCCACTGAAAGGGAGGAGGGCAGCCTGAAATTTATCCTCTCTTCCTTAAATTTAGGCAGGAACTGTTCCCACTGAAATATTCCTTGCCCCTCAAAGGAAGCCCATGCCTCCTCCTCTATGCAACCTTTCTTGATCTCCCCTGCTAGCAAGACCCTCCTTCTTCCAATCTCCAGGGCAGGCCATTGTGTGTCTCTTACCACCTGAATCCCATCCTGTGTGGCATCACCTCCCTGTAAGTCTCTAAGCCAACTTTGGAGGAAGTTATGTGTGTGACTCAGCTCCTATGCAGCAGCACCTGGAAGGGAGTGGACACTTCTTAAGCTTCCATGTGGCGTTTGACAGGCTGCTTTCCAAAGAGCATCTTGTTTAATCCCCAATGCTATGCCCATTCTACAGCTGTGGGGAGGGTGTGCACTGTTCAGACACCAGGCCTATGAAATCAGAGCCCTGGCTGAATCTCTCTGCAGGGGCAGGTGGCCTTGCACTGGTCACAGAGCCTTTCAGAGCCTGGGTCTCTTCATCTGCAGTAGGGCTGAGATACGGTGCCAGCACCTGGCCCAGAGAACATCGCTGGTCTCAGCGCTATTACTGTTGTCAGGAAAGCCGGGCTCAGAGTAGGTGGCAACAAATGCATCATCCAATGAATGGACTCGTGATTGTGCAGATGTGCTTGGCCCTGAGCAAACTTTTTGCAACTGGAAGGAGGTGGTGTTAGGGGAAACTTTTTCCTCCCCCAGAAAACCTGATGATGCTAATTGGAATTCAGATGGTGCTAAACTGTGAGGCTCGGGGGAGGCAGCCACAAAGTCATCCGCCTTCTTGTTCAGAGTGAATTGTAATCCAGAGGGTGGGGAGCCAGACACTTCTCTCCAACAGAGAAACAGGAAAGTGGATTGCTGGCAGCACAGGGGCAGCTGAGCACCCTGACTTGCTCTATCCTAATTGCGTCCCTGGGCTAATCAGTGTCTGTGAGGGAGCTGGGCAGGCCCTGGGGGTCCAGGAGTTGCTTTACAGTGCTGAATCTTTGGGGAAAAACAAGAATCTCTGCTCTTGGGGCTGTAAGGACAGATGGACAATCCCCTTTCAGCTCTAGTTCTATCAGATGACTGGGGACAAAAGACCAAGTATGCAAATCCTAATCGTGCAGTTTTGAGAATGCTTTTGGCTATCTGATTTGATGGGAAAGGGTAAGCACCTTTCAGCCCCATAAGGGTGGGGCGGGGAAAGGCACAGTCCTTAAGAAGGAGAAAATCTTTCCTCTAAAGGGATTAACTAAACTCAAAATCTGTCTTGGAAAATGAAAGGTTCCCTGGTGCGTGACACCCCCACCTATGACAAGATTGGCCTTCCCTGGGGGACCCTGTCTGACTTGATCCTGGCCTGGGCTCTCCGGGAGTCTGCAAACAACCCAGGACCCTTCTCCTCACAGGATGGTGACAGCAAACCCCTCCATCACCCATCCTCTGAGTTGCAGGGACCACCCCCTGGGAGAGTCAGGCAGCACTGGTCAGGGTGTGCATGAGTAAGAACGCTCACCTGGTGGGTCTCTGGGGCCAGGGCAAATTGTGGAGAATCGGCTCTGAGATCTCAGAAGCCAGTGGCCCTTTCATGTTCCTCCAAAACCTGGGTGTCTCTAGGAGACTCAGAAACCTTCATTCCCGGGGTCTGGCTCACATCTGTGGCCCAGAGTTCCAGTAAAATCTCAGGACAAGCCCCAGGGCTTCTGAGGCCCCTCCCCTACATCCTCTGCACACCACAGACACAGCCTCTGTAACTGCTTGTCTATTTCTGCAGGAGCCTCTCAGGAAAGGTGGAGCTGAGGCCCCCTTGGAGCAGGGAAGTGTCCTTTATGGGTAGGGCCAGGGGTCCCCAAACTTTTTAAACAGGGGGCCAGTTCACTGTCCCTCAGACCATTGGAGGGCTGGACTGCGGCCCTGGGAGAAGCCCATTGCTAAGCAGGACAGGCAGTGGTGGCAAAAACACCTGGTGGGCCAGATAAATGTCCTGGTGGGCCACATGTGGCCCGTGGGCCATAGTTTGAGGATGCCTGGTAGGACATTCAGTTTTGGTCCTGGCAACAAGAGTGCCAGATCCAGGGAAAGAATAAGAACTCCGACTGCTTGGCTGGGGCTCAGAGGAGGGCAGGGCCCCTAAGGTAGCTTGGAGGGGAGACTGGGAGGGCCCTCTGGATGGAGGCAGGCCTTCTCCTAGCCAGGGCCAGTCTCTACGTTCCTGAGCCACAGGCAGGACCCTGATGCCCAGAGCAGCAGACCCAGCAGAAGCTTGCTGAGAGTTCCTGTTCTGTTGAGAGATGGGATCTACCCTACCCCTCTACCTGGCCCTCCTAGGCTAGGGGAGCTTGCTCAGTGCAAACAAATAAAGCCCTAAATGGGGGAAACTCCAGCAGGATAGAAAGCCTCCAGCCTTTCCCTCACATGGTGACCTTGAGCTGACCCCTAAGCCTCAGTTTTTCCACCCCGGAGAAAGTGAAACTAGCTGTGCCAGACTCCAGCCTTTCAAGAAAAGGCTTCCAGGCCAGGGCATTTTTGCCTCTTCCAGGCCCCTCAGGGGCTCATTTGCATTCTTGGAATAAAAATGTTGACTGTACTTCATGCTCAGCCGCACATTTAAAAGCTTAGGCGAGGTTTATTTTGGAGAAGTAACACTGGGCAATGCACCCCTGGGAGAGGCAATCAGCCCCCCACCGAGGCGGAGCTAAGGGGCTGAGCCTCCCAGCTGGGGGAGGCAACATCCAATGAGAGCCGCACCCCAGGGGCTGTCTCAAGGCTGTTGGGAAATGTCTCATTTTTATATGTAAATAAATCATTTCCAGAGATTGCTCTGAGCGCAGCAGGCTGCTGCTAAAATGTTTTAAGTGGGTCCTTTGCCACTGTAAACTTTGTTAAGCATTATTATCAAGTTTGGTTCTGTCTGCTGATTTCCTGAGGTTCTAGTCTGTTCCACCATCATACCTCGCTCACATACCTCCAGGGAGGGAGAGCTTGCTCACCCAGGCTGTGCATTCTGTAGGTAGATGCCTATGACTGCCAGAAAGGGCTTCGTTCTAAGTGAGCTGGAGTCGGAATTCTCTCCCCGTGGCTGTCATTGCTTCACCCCAAGCCAACAATTGCCCTAGCCTTGACATCAAGCTTATTCTCTCTTCCCTCAGCCATGTCCCCTCCGCCCCCTGTACTGGACCAGGGCTTCCTCCTCGCTGTGGCTTGTGACATCCTGCATCACCCAGCCCCTCTCCACCTCCTCCCTCACACCGCTTAGTCACTGTGCGCCACAGCCCGTGGTTGTTCTGTCGCGCAGATACAGAACAGGCCCTTAGCCAGGAGGTTCTTTCTCCAGGTTTCCTTCTGGAGGATCTCAGCCCAAATGGAGTCACTTCCTTAGAGTGGCTCTCTGGGGCCATTGTGGGTGAAGGGTCCCCAGCCCTGTTACTCTTCACCCTATGACATTACCCTATGTCATTTCCTTCAGTGCAGGGAACGCTGTTGGATTATGAGACAGCACAATACGGTATTTGCTTATTTTCATGCCTTAGAACATAAGCTGCAAGAAAATGTGTATTTGACTTGTTCCTTGCTGGAATCGCAACCTTGCACACAGTAGACGCGCAATAAATTCTTGTCCTAGGAATGAGGGGCCTGAGTCCTCATAATCTCTTTGCTGCCGTTTCCCTGATGGATGCTTGCAAAATCTGTGTTCCCATCCCTCACATCCATGGCTTTTCTCTGGACATGCTCTCTTTGTTCACATCGAGCATGTTTAATCTCACCTAGCAGAAACTGTTTCCAAATAAAATCATACCCAGGGGCCCAATATATAAAACAGATAAACCAGAAGGTATCTGGCTGACGTGAGAGGGAGGGAAGAATGTCCCCCCCACACTCTGGTCCTGTGTCCTCTAGTGTGGTCCCTGAGGCACCTGCAGTGAGGTTGGTTTTCAGCTCATGCATACCCCTGGCTCCTTAATCTGGTGACAGCACCTGATTTTTCTCTGGGGACTCACCCTCACCCATTCACAGACAGGGAGTCCAGCCAGTCCTGGCCAGTCAGCTGGTGCGACATCCTGGCCACAGTGACTCACTCAGCAAGACCTGTGACCCAGGTTGGTCTAGAGAGTTGGCCTTGGAACTTTTCCCAGAAGTGCTGAAACAGAAGTCTGCTCTTCATGCAGTTGCTGGGCTGGTCAGGCATAAGCCAGTGTCTTAGTCTGTTTTCTGTTGCTTATAACAGAATACATGAAAGTGGGCAAGGACGAAGAAAAGGAATTATTTTCTACAGTTATGGAGGCTGAGAAGTTCGATCTCACATCTTATGAGAGCCTTCTTGCTGGTGGGGCTCTCTGCAGAGTCCCAGGATGGCTCAGGGCATCATATGAGGAGAAGACTACTTTCCTAGCTCAGGTCTCTCTTCTTCTTCTTCTTTTTTTTATTGAACAGCCAGTTCCACTCCCATAATGATCCATGAGGGCAGAATGATTGGGTTGTGGCAGATCCCTTATGACCCAATTGCTTTTTAAAGGCCCACCTCTCAATACTGCCACATTGGGGATTAAGTTTCACTATGAATTTTGGAAGTGACAACTATTCAAACCATAGCAACCAGGATCTGTGGGGGTCTATAGTAGGTTGTCATCCTACTCACAAAGCCAAAACAGAGCAGAAAGCAAGAGTCCTAGTGAGTTCTGGATCTGATTATACCAGAAATTCCGGAACTTGACAGTGACCTGAGCCAGTAGTTGTTCCTACTTTAGCTGAAAGAATTCTGACTGCTACATCAGGGTACATAGAACATAGTTGAAAATCACTGCTGTATGTCATCTTATTATTATTATTATTATTTTGAGACAGAGTCTCACTATGTTGCCCTTGGTAGAGAGGCATGGCATCGCAGCTCACAGCAATCTCAAACTCTTGGGCTTAAGCGATTCTCTTGCCTCAGCCTTCCAAGTAGCTGGGACTACAGGCATCTGCCACAATGCCTGGCTACTTTATGTTGTTGTTGTCTTTGTTGTTTAGCAGGCCCCGGGCCGGATTCGAACCTGCCAGCCCTACTATATGTGGCCGGTTCTCTAACCACCGAGCTACAGGTGCTGAGCCAGCTCTATGTCAGTCAGGCAGAATGCATCTGACACTCTAATTTCTACCAGTTTGTTTTAATGGGTAATAATAATAATAACTTTCATTTCTTTAGTAGTTTTCACTTTTCATCAAGTTTTCATAAGAACACCATGAAAAATTAACTCTATTTCTGTCCTATACATGAGGAAACTAAAGCTACATGACATTGAAGGATTTGCCCAAAATCACCTTCTTAACAAATAACAGAAATGTTTTAGCAAGACTTTTTCAAGACTTATGGCAAATATGGAAAGGAATGGATTCATATTTTAATTGCAATAGAATCCTGCATAAATTGCTAGACAAAACAAAAGAAAGCAAAACAAATAAAAACCAAGTCTTCATTAGATAGATGAGCAAGGAATAGGAACAGAGAATTCACAAAAGTCATTCAGGAAGTAAATGAAAAAATAGAAAACATATTCAGGCTTACTAGTAATCTAAGAAATTTCAATTGAAACAAGAAGAAAATATTTTTCTCATTTTTAAAATGTGCAAAGATTAAAACAAAGGAACAACCAAACACTGAATGTTGGCTTGGAGGCAGAAAAACTGATGCTTTCTCATGATACCGATGGTGATGTAAATTAATAAAATTTTTTGGAAAAGCTATTTGGCAAAAACATGTTTAAAACGGGGGTTGGCAAGTGGTTTTTTTTTTTTAGCAAATATTTTTGAAAACAGCCAGATACTAAGTATTTTCAGCTTATTGAAACTACTTAATCTGCTGTTATAACTACTTAATTTGCTCTTGTAAGGACAAAGTATGTGTAAATGAATGGGTATGGCTATGTTCCAATAAAACTTTATTTACAAAAACAGGTTATGGGTTGGATTTGACTCACAGGCCATGGTTTGCCAATCCCTGGTTTTAACCATTTATTAATAAACTATTATTAAAATGATAATTATAAAATACATGTACTTACCTGGAAATAATCTTAGGATATAAAGTTAAGTGAAAAGTAGTAGTAGGCTACTCAATTATATGTTGTCATAATCATGCAATGAAAACCCCTAGGCACAGACAAATTTGAGAGAAAGCCAATACATCAGAATTATTCTGTTCTCTGAAAGAGCAGAAAGGGCCATGGCCTGGGGTCAGAACTGGCACGTGGTCACTCCCCACCCCCTCAAATTGTGCTGGTCAAAACAAACCTTACAGTCGGTCCAGACAAGGGGGAAGGGAAGGCTCTGCTTCCTGAAAGGAAGAGCTATGAAGTCCAGGCCCAAGGGCGTGGATAGGACAGGGAGCAAAGAGTGTGTGGACAATCTGTAGCACCCAAAGCTGTCACAGAGGGAAAAACATCAGCCTCTTCCTCTGCTTGCAAATCAAAGATGCCCTGGAAGCCCCCAGGCACTGTTCAAGCATTTTCAAATGCCCCCCCCCCCAAGACATGCTCTTTCCAAAGGGCTGCCCATGTGATCAATCTTTGCCTGCTGCAAACTGGAGGAGTTAAACCTCAGGTCCTGTCTTCCTCTCCTTTTGTCAGTATTTCTGCTTTTTCTTGTTATTTACCTACTTCCTTACTCTACCTCCTTCCCATTATACGAAACCCTCAAATCCTTCTCACAAGGAAGAAACTTAGGGTAGGAGCTTATATCCTGTTAGGTGTATGATCCACGACTCTCTCAAAGATCAGAGAGCAGGAGGGATCCAGATGACTGCCCTGGCACTCCTAAAACTGAGAGGAAACCTAAGGGCAAACGTTTTCACCCCCACCTGCCATCAGGTGTACAGAAGAGTCAGACGGGGGTGAAGAAACACCTGGCACAGGAACTGCAGTGTCTTTTCCTAAAGGATCCAAAGATTCCATTTAACTGGAGAGCCCAATTCAGCCAGAGGCTTGGATGGCTGGTTAGAAGTCTATTCTTTGTCATTAAAAAACAGTCCACTTCGATAGAATTCTAGTAATGGTGAGCCACACTCCAGAATATGTGATGTGTGGTAGTCCATCCCCAGGCCCCTGTGTTCCCCAAAGCCAGCCCTCCCTGCCTGACACTTATTTCCTTAGTTCCTGCCACTTCCTGTTTAGTCTTCTCTCTTAAGATATCTGCCTCTTTTTCACCTAGTTTTGTCCAAATCTTATCATTTCACAAAACTCAGGGTTCTTTGAAATTCAAATCTTATATATATATAGATTCTACAAGGTCTTCACCTGGGAGAGAAAATCAGATTAGCCCTATCTATGCAGGCTGGTTAAGGTCAAAGCACCACCGTGACAACTGCCACAGTGATTCCAACAACTACAACATACAGTTGTCACAACTACTGCCACCACCATGATACCACAAGAAACACAATCCTACAACCATAACAAAAGCCAGGATAGCCAGAATATCCCAACAACCACAAATGCAACACTGACTCTCCAACCACAGAGACAACCACCATTTCAACTATTGTAATAGCAAATCCAAGGACCACGCCAACCCCAACAACCACAAGTACAATCCCAGAAACTACTTGCCAACCTTTATAATGCTCACAACAACCCTAACAGCTGCCACAGTAGGCTCCAGTCACCATCACAGCACCCACAGAGGCTGGCACTGGTTGATCACCTTTTATAATGAGGTCCTGTGCCAAGTTCTCGTCACACTCATCTCAGCCTCCCAGAAGCCCTAGGAGGTAGACAGCTATAGATGTATCTCTTTTCTAATAGGCTTCATTGTTTTAGAAAGTTGTGGATTTATAGAAAATGGAGGAGATAGTAGAGAGAGTTTCTAACTCTCTTCCCCACCTCCAGTTTCCTCTATTATTAGCATCTGCATTAATGTAGCACATTTGCTAAGACTGATGAGCCAATCTTTGCATTAACTAAAGTCCGCAGTTCACAAAAGGGTTCACTCTTGGGGTTGTACATTCTATGGGTTTTGATGCTTGACGCTGAACATCACGTATCCACCCCTCTGGTATCACACAGAAATAGTTTCACTGCTCTGAAAATCCGCCCCCCACCTCCCTGCCAATCAATCACTAGTCATTCTAATGTCTCTATATTTTTGCCTTTTTTTAGAATGTCATCTACTTGGAATCATACAGTATGTAGCCTTTTCCGACTGGCTTCTTCACTAAACGATAATGTACTTAAGATTTCTCCATGTCCTTTTGTGGCTCGGTAGCTCATTTCTTCCCATTGCTGAATAACACTGCGTTGTATGATTGTGTCACAGTTTATTTGCCCCGTCACCTTTTGAAGAACATCTTGGTCATTCCCAATCTGGAGGAATTATGAATCAAGCCTCTGTAAACATTCACATGCGGGTTTTTGTGTGGACATGTTTACTCATTTGGGTAAGACCCAGGAACACAATTTTTTAAAAAAGACTATGTTGAGCTTGTAAGAAACTATCCAACCATCTTCCAAAGTGACCGTACCATTTTGCATTTCCTCTAGCAGCAAAGGAGAGTTCCTTTTGCTCCACACCCCTGTCAGCATTTTGTTGTGCCAACATTTCAGATTTTGGTCATTCTCACTGATAGTGGGATATAGTGATATCTTTTTCTTATTTGAATTTATACTTTCCTGATGACATGTGATGTTGAAGAGCTTTTCATATGCTTTTTCCCCCCCCATCATGAATTTGGTGAGGCGTCTGGTAAGGCCTTTGGCTTGTTTTCTACTTGGGTTGTTTATTTTCTTAGTGGTGAGTGTTTAGAGTTCTTTGTATATTCTGCATGGAAGTCCTTTATCAGATGTGTATTTTGTAAATATTTTCTCCCAGTCTGTAGCTTGTCTCTAGATTCTCTTAACAGTGTTTTCTATGAGACTAATTTAAACCTTTTATATGAAAGCTATAACCAAATAGCCTAAGAACATGCAGAGGGGGGAGGGAGAAGGGAGGGGGGAATGGGAGGAGGGAGGGGGTTTGGAGGGATCACTTTTGAGGTTTGTCTTATAGGGGCACAGGTGAATCTTTCTAAGAGTAGTATGTGAACGTTTTAAAGCAATAACTGAGAAAATGACATGAAGGCTGTGTTGACCAGTTTGATGGAAGTGTTTCGGAATGCATGTGAAAACCCCACATGTACCCCAGAAGAGTATCAATGTACATAGTTAACATTCAATAAAAAAAAATATATTCAAAGTCACTAAATAAATTTATTTACCAGGAACCCTTAGGTACTTGGTAAATGAATGAATTACTGCCTTATAAGTTATTCTCACAAAATAATAAGTTTTTTAAAATGCAAAGATGAGACGTGAACATAAACACATAGTAGAACCTGAGAGTATTAAATTTCAATTTCTATGAGCATTATCAAGAGAAAGTTTTGTAGAATATTTAAGGATATAATTGCTGCAAATTCATGCAATGATCTATAAGTCTTCTGGATTTATATTTATTTATTTTATTTTTATTGATACATAATAGATGCACATAGTTCCAGGGTCTATGTGAAATATGGATACATCCATGTAATGTATAATAATTAAATCCGGGCAATTGGGATATCCATTTTCATAATGCTGAGAAAATTAAAATTATTCTCTATGAGCTAATTTGATACATGCAATAGATTATTGTTTTCTCTAGTCACTCTACTGTGTTATGAAACGTCAGGTCTTATTTATGTTATTTAATTGGAGTTTTGTACCCATGAATCAACCTGTCTTCATCTTCCCACCTCCACTCCCTGTGTCCGTCACTTTTTATCTCAGGATCTCCACTTGCCGAGCCACCACATATGAGTGAGAACGTATTATGTTTGTCTTCCCGTACTTGGTTTATTTCTCCTGATAGAATGACTTCCAGGTCCATCCACATTGCTGCCTGGGTTTCATTCTTTCTTATGGCTGAATAACATTCAGTGGTGCATATGCACCGTGTTTTCTTTATCCACTCGTCCACTGATGGGTGCTCAGGTTGATTCTGTATTTTGGCTAACGTGAATGGTGCTGCAGTAAACCCCGGAGAGCAGACACTTCTTTTAATCTGGTGATTTCCTTTCTTTTGGCTGCATACTCAGTAGTGGGATTGCTGGTTCATATAATGGTTCTATTTTTAGTTTTTTGAGGACCCTCCATCTACTGTTTTCCATTGTGGCATATAAATTTGCATTCACGCCAACAACCTAGAAGGATTTCCCTTTCTTCACATTCTCACCAGCATGCATTTTCTTTTATATCTGTCTGAGAAAAATTGTTCTTACTGGGGTGAGAGATCTCATAGCTTTGATCTGCGTTTTTCTAATGACTATTTTGAGCATTTTATCATACACCGGTTGGCTATTTGTATGTCTTCTGTTGACAAAAGTCTATTTAGATTTTTTACCCATTTTTAATTGGATTATTTGATTTTCCTCTTTTCCGGTTGTTGGAGCTCCTTATGTATTCTGGTAATTAACCCCCGGTCAGATGGGTAGTTGGCAAATATTTTCTCCCATTCTGTGGATGCTTCTTCCCTCTGTTGACTGCGATATAGTCCCATTTGTCTAATTTTGCCTACGCTTTGAGGGTATCCTTTAAGAAACCCTTGCCCAGTTCAATGCCCTGAAGCATTTTCCCAATGTTTCCTTTTAGTAATTTCAGGTTATACATTTTCATATTTAATCTATTTTTATTTAATTCTTGTAGCTGATGAGTGAAAAGGGTCTAGTTTCATTCTTCTGCATATAGTTATTCCGTTTTCTCAGTAGCACCATTTATCAAAGATTGCCCTTTCCCCGATGTATGTTCTTGGTGTCCTTGTCAGAAATGAGTTGGATGACAATGTATGGACTTATTTCTGTGTTCTCTACTTTGTTCCATTAGTCTCTTTGTCTTTTTTTATGCCAGTGCCATGCTGATTTAGTCACTATAGCTTTTGTGTAATACCTGGAGTATATCTTGAAGTCAGGTAACATGATGTTTTCAGCTTTCTTCTTTTGCTCAGAATCATTATGGATACTCAGGTTATTTGTGCTTCATATAAATTTTAGGACTTTGTTTCTATTTCTGTGAAGAATATTACTGGTATTGTCATAGGGACTGCACTGAATCTGTAGGTCATTTGTGTAGTATTGTCATCGTAGAAATATTAATTCTTCTAGTCCATGAGCATAACATATCTTTCCAGTTTTTGTTTCCTCTTCAATTTTGTTCATTAGAGTTTTATAGCTTCCTTGTAAAGATCTTTCACCTCTTTGGTTAAATTGATTCCAAGGTATTTCATATTTGCAGCTATTATAAATAGGATTGCTTTCCTGATTGCCATTTCATATTGGTCACTGTTGGCATATATAAATCTACTGGGTTTTGTAGTTGATTTTGTATCCTGCAACTTTACTGAATTATCAGTTCTAACCATTTTTTGATGGAGTATTTAGGGTTTTCTAAAAATAAGATAATATCATATGCAAACAAAGAAAGATAATTTAAATTCTTCCTTTCTAATTTGTATTCCTTTATTTCTTTCTGTTGTATGATTGCTCTGGCTAGGACCTATTTAGTTGAATTAAAATTGTAAAAGTGAGTATCAACTGTGTCTTGTTCAGATATTAGGGGAAAGGCTTTCCATAGTTTTCCATTCAGTGTAACATTAGCTGTGGGTTTATCAATATGGCCTTTATTGTTTTGAGGTATGTTTCTTCTGTACATAGTTTGTTTAGAGTTTTTGTCAAAAAAGGGATGGATTCTGAATTTTATTAAATGTTTTTTCAGCATCTATTGAAGTGATCAGATAGTTTTGTTCTTGGTTTTGTTAATATAATCTGTCACATTTATCTATGTCCTGATGTTGAACCCTCCTTGCATTCCTGGGATGAATCTTACTTGATTATGGCAGATGATCTTTTTAATGTGTTGTTGCATTCAGTTTGCCAATATTTACTTGAGAATTTTTGCATCTGTGTCCATCAGGATTCTAGCGTGTCCTTGTCTGGTTTTAATAACAGGGTAATGCTGACCTTGTAAAATGAGTTTGAAAGTATTCCTTCCTCTTCATTTTTTTGAAAAGTATGAGTAGAATTGGATGTCCCAAAGGGGATATCCTGGTAGTGCAGGAAGGCTGGCTGAAAGTAGATGGTCAGGGAATCCATGAGATGTACCTCTTACTGTGTTGTGCGGCTGAACAGCCAGGCTGATTTGGTTTTTGCTTGAACTGAGATCTAGAACAATTTTCCTAGTCTGGGGTTTTTCTCCCTCTGATATTTCCTATGGGTTGAGGCAGGGACAGGTCTCCTGCTAGGGAACCCAAGATGGTGAGAAAACCAACCAGCCACTTCAAACTCCTTTTTTCCAGTGTAGTAACTGTGAATTGGGAAAAATTTTTCCACAAGCTTCGTGCATGGCTTTGGGCATCTTGAATATAAAATTTTATTTTGCTAATATCCTTGTCGAGTTTTTTTCACTTCTCCATGGCCCTGAAAACTATCCCATCATCCTGGTTGAGTTCTCTGGGGCATTGCTGGTGACATTCTCAGTGCTATGTATTTGTTTTTGATTTTCTGTGGGGGTACGGGTGGCCCCAGTTTGCCTCTCCTCTGTCATTTTGGTGGCATCATTCTCTGATTTATATTAAAACTTTTTTGAAGGATGAAGAGCAAGAGAAAGGGCTTTGTTTGACTCCCAGAATTTCCTACAGAAATTTCCTTAGATGTCTGCTAAGTGGGAGACACAAGATTATGTTTTGATAATTGCATATTGGGAACATTTTAGTTAAAATATTTAAGTGCCAAATTAAAATACTTTGGTGGTACATATGGATTTATAAGTAAGTTAATCATGACATTGGTTGGATGCTTTTAGCTCCAGGCATTTGGCTTTTATAACTAATTTTTAGAGCAACATGAAGGGAATGATTTCCCCCATTTTGTAGCTGAAGATATGGTGTTACATGATGTGCCCACACGGTAAGTGAGAAAGTCAGGATTTAAAGTCAAATCTCTGTGTGTGTGTTTGTTTGTTTGTTTGTTTGTTTGCAGTTTTTGGCTGGGGCTGGGTTTGAACCCACCACCTCTAGCTTACGGGGCTGGTGCCCTACTCCTTTGACCCATGGGGCCCCCTTAGAGTCAAATCTCTTTGATGAACACCATTCTCAATGGAGTTAAGTGATATCTTGCAGTGGTCAGCACACGTAGCAGTTAACTCAATAGATACCAAGCAGGTGGGGGAGGGCAGGAGGGAACAGGTAAAGGTAAACGGAATGGGTATAACACACACTATTCAGTGAGGGGCACATGTATAACTTTGACTCAGACTGCACAAAAGAAATCCATGTAGCCAAAATGTTTATACCCCTGTAATATTGGGAAATTTTTTTAAAAAATGGAAAAAAATAAAGTTAAACTCCATTTCCTAGTCCATGTTTGTTTCACCATTTGAGCCACTTCTATGATATTTTAATCCCACATTCATTAAAAATATATACACATATCCATATTCACATACATAAACTCTTTATAATATATGTGATTACTTTCGAAAGATAAAGAAAATTAAAGCCTAGGGGCTCAAAGGAGTAAGGCACTGGCCCCATATACCAGAGGGAGGTGGTGGATTCAAACCCAGCCCCAGCCAAAACTGCAAAAAAAAAAAAAAAAATTAAAGCCTATATTATATCTGGGTCTTGTATCTACATAGATGTAGATCCAGGGGATTCGATCTCATCCAAATCTGTAAGATAGTGACATGTAATATATTTTTCAGTACTCCATATATCTCTT
Source organism: Galago senegalensis (assembly GCA_963575145.1). Taxonomy (NCBI): domain Eukaryota; kingdom Metazoa; phylum Chordata; class Mammalia; order Primates; family Galagidae; genus Galago; species Galago senegalensis. Next base: position 74,258 of record CAUYTI010137548.1, on the reverse strand, counting down.
TTAAAATTGTTCGTCACATGGATCTCCAGGATGTGAACCACCTGAGCTGCCAGCAAAATCAATATGATGTTAATATTTTAAAAGTAAATTTTTCAAAAAATTAGAATTAAGTGGAACTTCCATATGAGAATGAATAGTAGCATAATTTTTTACCAGAACAGGAAAAACATTTGTGAGATTTTTCTGTATAAAAACAGAAAATCCTGCCGTTTAAAAAAGAATCTAAAAGAAATAATTTCTTTTGATCCATTTTTGATGTCATATTTCTTGTCCAAAAGGGGATCATGTAGTAATATAAGTCATAAGACTTTATTGATTGTTTGTGGTAAATAAGCTTTATTGAACGACATATGTTATTTTGTCCCCTAATACTCATAGCAAACTGACAAATTATGTTCCATTTTTTTACAGTATATTACAGCTTAGGAAACAGAAGCTCAGTAAGGTTGAGTAAGACGGTCAGGATGAAACAGTTTGTAAGGGCAGAAGGGATATTTAAACCCATTTCTCCTGGATACGGATTTCTCTGCTTTCCGTTATAACTTCTTTAGTACATGAGATGACCTTCAACGTGTGTGTCCACAATCTTTAAATAAAAAGTGTAGTTTCCCTTTGGTTACAAGAAGCACTCACTTAGAGGATGCATTCTACAAGGGGCGGATGTGTGTGTAAACGGTGATGATTGCTTATTTTAAGAATGAATTCTAAAATAATGTGCTGAAACTTCAGAACATCCTATGAGGGTGTGGAGTGAGGAGCCCATTCAGCCCCTCCCAACTTGCGTTTACTGTAGTTACTTCCACAGAATTAATTTTTAGTATCCTTTTGACATCTCAGGTTCCCTCTGACTGACCTGCTTTTCCCCATGTCGGAAGCTGTAATAACAGGCATGACTGCACCACTGCCAGAAAATTTTGAAAATTAATTTCTAGGATGAAATCGCTTTGGCAGAGAAAAACTGTCTTGGAGAAATTAGTAAAAATTCTGATTCCAAGCCACACTCATGGATGCCTATTTATAGGCAGGGCTGAGGTGCTCAGAATTGGCCAGGTTAGAAGAAATCAGTAACTTAAAACCTTAGTTTTACATTAAAACTTCTTGAGAAATGTTATAGAGTAGAGCACAAAGCTATATGTCTTTTTAAAAAGATTGAACTTGGCTCTTCAAAAAAATGTTAGGCTTGGGGCTGGCTACTGACACCTTTGTGTGGAGACAGCTTGAGTTTCTTCTTTCCTCAAGGCTATTTCCTTAGAAATGTCCAAGGAGTATCCGAGGTAATTAGACCCACTTGTCTCCGTTGCAAACATGCAGGCTTGTTCTAGGAACTATATGTTTTTATTCCTCGCAGCAAAATTGGAAAAGTATGCTCGTGGTTGGGGTTCCTGGGGCCAAGGGCTCTGGCACTTTAAAAATCCTTCGCTGTCTCTTGCTTTTCATGTTCTTGCCTTTTGGAGTCTTTGGCACATTTGGCCATCCCTAAAGGATGGAAGCCTGCTAGAGTGGGAAATTACTTCTCTCCAGCCGTAAAATTCAGCCAAGCCACATGTGACACATATAAATTTATTTCAAATGTATTTTACGCTCCTAGTAAGGGGTGATTTAAATTCATAACTGCTAATTCATAGTGCAACCTCATTAGATTAGGCATTGTGAGCCTCCTGGAGAAAGGGGGTACTAGCTATTTGCCACACATTCAGTCACCAGCTCAATCACCAGCTAACATCCTATATGCTCGGCCCCACGTTCTGGTGGCCTCTTTCTGTCACACCAGCTGACTTCCCCTGCATGTGACTTCTCACCCTGGGTCTGCTAGCTCCTAAAGGAAAAGGCTAAGAGCTGCTACTTAAGGAAATACCAGCCCAGATTTGAAATGTCAAAGCTAGTGGACTGCCTAGAATCTCAAAACACTTTCACAGGGCTGGGCACCGTGTAATCCCAGCACTGTGGGAGGCCAAGGAGAAGGATCACGTTAGGTCAGGATTTTAAGACCAGTCTGGGCAATAGCAAAACTCTGTCTCTACAAAGAATTTAAAAATTAGCCAGGCATGTTGGCACCCACTTATAATCCCAGCTACTTGGAAGGCTGAGGCAGGAGAATTGGTACAGCCCAGGATTTGAGGTAAGAGTAAGCTATGATTATGCCACTGATTTCTAGTGTGGGAGACAGAGTGAGACCTGTCTCTAAAAATAAATAAATAAATACATAAACAAACAAATAAACAATTTCACATTTCCAGTTTGGAAATGATCAGTGTATCTTCTGTCTCCTGACACTTTACTTTTTAAACTATGCTTGCATACAAATGCCAGGGTCCTGCCCCCAGGGCAGTGACTGTTAAAACCTGTGGATCTTATACACAATTATGATTTAATTTTTAAAAAAAGAGGAAAAAACATTAAAAAAAAAAGAAGACCTGTGGATCCGGTGGCAACCAACTGAAGAAATATAAAGTTAGAAGCAATGAGAGATCAAGAGACAAGACACACAGAATAGAATTTTCAGAGGTGGGAACACAGGAGACCACTGCCCATTTGTGGGGTTCTGACAATGGCCCCGAGTGTCAGCTCCACTCAGCTTTTATTGAAAGCTATTTGCTGATTAGCCTAGAGCATAAGCTGAGGAAGGGAACAAAGATGTCAGCAGTTTCTCTGAGTGAGCATACAGCTCTCATCGTTTCTATCATCATTAACTTTAAGGGTCTGAGCAACCTTGAGAAATCCAGAACCTGAGCCTTGTGTGGGAGCAGCCTGCTGTCTGTGGTCACACACACAGATTCCTAGGGAGGTGTTAATCCCCACTAGGTCACTACAGAGTAAAACACCAATGGCATCAATCTCCTCTGAAGAATCAGTGGCACAGAGGAATTTTCCTCTCATTACCACCAAAGAAGGTCTTCCTCTGAGATAAAGGATCTAAGCCCTCCTACCCATATTTCAGGGCTCAAGCTGTTCCCTTGATTTCTGCCCCAGCCAAGTACAAATCTCCACAGTGGGTATTTGCTTTGACTGTTAGCTAGGCAGGAACTGGCCTACTTAATGTTTCTTACTAGGCCTTGCACACAGCGTCCTCTGTGGCCATTCTTCCTCAGAGTGTTTATAGACCTGGCAGGGGTATTAGTACACTATATTCCAAATAGGCCAGGCTTCTAGGAAAAGCAGAAAACTTGCTCAGATAAGAAATTTGGCAGCAGCTGGTTTAAAGGTAAACTAGCTGACTTCCCTTTGTTCCACCTTGCTCAGTTTACTTTTTTTATTTTCCCCTTTTTCTGGGGGTGTTACCCTTGCAAGATGGGGTCTTCGGTCCCCATTCTGCCTGCAGCCTCTCATGGCCTGATCCTGACCTGTCTCTGTTCCTGCTCTGGCCCCTTATTTACATTGGCAAAGTAGTGAGTGGTACAAGTAAGGGAATACACTCGGAAAATATGCATAGTTTTAAAATGCTATTACAAATAATAAGGTAAAATGGCAATTTAAAATACTTTTTAAAAATGAAATCCTGTCTTTTACATTTAAAGTCACACCTTAAAAAACTGTGTCTGTGTCTACAGTTCTTTACAGTTTTGCCCACCCAGCCATTCATACACGCGGAAAGCATGGGAAAATCACATTAAAATACTCAGTTTAGCAAACAAGAGAAACTGTTCCTAAAAAATATGCCAGATGAACTTGTCTCTAAAAAGACATGTGATGTCAATATTAGTTCCTGCCTCCGACTATTTATCTGGTTTTTCAGGCCCACTAAAAATTCAGGGAGCGCCACTAAGAGTTTTAAAAAATCAATAAATAATTTATCTCTGCAAATAAGACCCTTGCTTTCTGTGGTGAGATTAGTTTTCCAAAGCATGCAGCATTAGAATCAGCCAGGCCAATTCATGGGAGCTTATAATTAATCCTGACAAGAGAAGGCTAAGTGGGGGTGAAAACAAAGCCAGATGATTCTCTAAAATAGACCTGCAAGGTGGGTACAGCCACACCAGGTTCTGTGTAAGGGCTGCGATGACGGGAAAAAACTGTAAGTTTGGGAACAGCTTTTAGCAAGATGGTGAGCCTTATTTTTTATGACTGCCACTGAGAGCAGGGCAAGCTCCATATACAATATCTAAGGCCATGTTCCCTCTTCCCCAAGTGTGAACTCTGTGTGTGCGTGTGTGTGTGTGTGTGTGCGTGTGTTTGTGTATGTGTGCGTATGTGTGCATGTATGTGCGTGTGTGCATATGTGTGTCATTCTCTCCATAGCTTCACTTGGAATTGTGTTCTTCTGGTTATGATTTCTTTTTAGAACATATAATATAAATAAAAAAGAAACGTTACTGAATCCACGAAGAGCCAACTGCTCGCGTCGTCTCATGTCGTCTGGTGCCTGTGGATTCTCTTCTCTGCACCCCTGACAGTTTCCCACAGAATGCCAACTTCAGGAACAGGCTGTAGCTTGGCTTACATGGAGATCTTTGGCAACAAATGGTACAAATCTGGCTACGGAGAAGACAACATTGTCCGACTTTAGTTCTTCAAGGAAAAAAGTAGTAACAGTGTGAAGAAAATTGCTCTGTACAAATTCCCATAAGAAATATCTGTGGTAAAAATCTAATAACCTGTTTTGTAAGTGTGTGTCTTTTGACCCTTTGTGGCCTCTCTCACCTACTAGGAACAGGTTACAGCGAGCTTGTGGTACCCCAGTCAGGCTGTGTCAGGTCAGGGAAAGCACTTAACCTTGTCTTCTCCTATCTGCACATCTCTGACAGTGTAGTTTAAAAATTGTTTTATATGGTAACAGCAGTGCTTTAATGACTCCTAAGAAAACACTGAACAGCTACACCTATCAGTGACAGAACAAGCTTCTCTCCCTCCCTCCCTTTCTCTCTCTCTCTCCTGCCCTCATATGCATGCACGGCCTTTGATATTTTCACTTCCCAGAGTGAAGTTGTGTTGTATAATCCATCTCTACAACTACTGCCTGTAGTAATATTAATAACAGTGACCCCATGCAAACCCCGTTTGCCCAGTACCCACCACCTGCTACAGTCATTCTTGTTGTTTCTGCCGATGCTTCAGGAACACCACGTGGGTGCCTAGCGACAGCTCTCAAAGCCTGCGTCATGCTCTCCCAGGGCCTTTACTTGTCTATTCCTCTGTCACACTGAGCGGTAAAAGCTCTGACTCGGAAATATCTTCTTAGCCATCACCTTTCCCAGCATGCCATGTGGCACAGAGTAAGCCTGTCAAAAATAATTATTTGTAATAAATGAGCAGATATTCAAATGAAGTCAAGAGGCCCCACTAAGAATATGGAAAGAAATGATTAGCAAAGAGGCTCACTAATCATAAGCTTAGCTGTGTTCCTCAGTGACAGGAAGTACAGGGGGCCAACACTGAGTGAGTTGCTGCAAGCTGCGCCAGAATTTGGGGTCTCAGGAGAAAAATGGTGCTGTGATTAGAGAAGAGAAGCATTTGGACAACATGTCTTGAGCTATTGCATTTGGCGTTGGTGAGTCTGAACTCTCCGCGAGGAGGCATACACTGATGCAGGGGCACATGGTTTCACTCGGATTAGACCCCTTTCCTTTTTATATGAAATTATGATGGGGTCCTTCTGGGAACTGTTTTTTTAAATTGCTGCAGAGAAACTGAGCCTCGAATGGTTAAAGTGAAACTCCAGGGCAGTTAGGTTGGTTAATCATTGAACTGAGGTGATAATTTTTGTGTTCCCATAGACATCTCTATGCTCTGTGCCATGAGGAGTGATAATTAGCCTAACACCATCCACCTCTAAAGTCCCGAGATATTGTATGTGGCCACTGTAAACCAAACCACGTTAGCCACAGCCTCAGAACATGTTCTTAGATCTCAACTCCTACGCAATCTACTTGTAAATGGGGTATTTTGTTAAGAATTTTTTTAAAAAAAAAAGGAGGATAATTAAAGCCTTTTGAAAAACAATTAACTGCTCCTAAGGATTCCAGCACTCATTTTCAACTGTGGGAACTACGAAAGCCAAAATTTTAAAATGTTGAAAATCAGTGCCAATTTATAGATATCACACTCAAAAATGCATAAAACAACAGGATCCACTTACTAAACAGTTTCTGTAGTTATTTACAAGTAAATAATTCACCATAGACTTAAATAATGGTAGAAAGACATACTCAGTTATTAAGAAAATAATTATCAAGCATCTATATGTATTCATTAGGCTTCTCCAGAGAAACAGAACCAATAGAATGTGAGATATATATGCACACTATATATGTGTGTGTGTTTGTGTGTGTTAGACATTATATATACATCTATTGAATTAGCTCAAAAGATATAGATACAGATATAAGGAGATTTATTTTAAGGACTTGGCTTATGTAATTGTGTGGGCTGTGAAGACCAAGATCTTCAGGGCAAGTTGGCAATTCTAGCCCAAGTTGGTGATGCAGGCTAAAGGCAGTCTGGGGTAGAATTCCTTGCTCTTCAGGGGAAGTCGTTCTTTCCTCTTAATAGGATTAGGCTCACTTACATTATGGAAGATAATATGCTTTGCTCAAAAGTCTGTTGAAATACCTTTGCAGCAACATCTGGACTGGTATTTGACCAAACAGCTGGGCACTGCAGTTTAGCCAAGCTGATACATAAATTTAATTATCATAGGCTACGTGTCAGAAACTTCATGGAGCTGGAGGTTGCACTCGGGAGCAGTCAAGTTTGGAAGATATCTGGTGAACAGATGGCCACACAAACATGAGTTTCACTGTTCCCAAGTCCAGAAATAAAAAGTGAGGGTACTTTTAGAAGTTGTAGCAGGAAAACCTGACCCACTCTGAAGGCTTGAGGAAGCACCCCCAAGAAAGTGACATTTGGGCCTGAAGAAGCCTAAAAAAAAGTGGTTAACCAAAGATGAGGAAGACTCTGAATAGGCTGGAGCTGGGGTAAGGCCAGTGTGGTTGGACCCTACGATGTGTGGGGAAATTGGGTGCAGAGGGTGTTTAAACCGTGGGACCACCCAGGCCCTTCACCATCCTGCAGACCATGTTATGGATTTGTCCTGTTAATACAGAGTTAAAGTGTTTATAGTCTATGTGCTCTGTGCCAAATGTGTCAGAAGGGCTAAGTGTAGAATGCAGGGTGCCTTTGGGAAGCTGGTAACAGGGCATGTGGAGATGGAGACGGGTTTGAGTTAGCTCTGTTCTGGAGACTATTTTAGAGAGCACAGGAATTAGCTATGAGGGCTGAGGAAGAAGTAGCTATCAAGGATGGTTCTGAGATTCCAAATTAGCTTAGCAGTTCAAGCTTGTTATGATGGGGAACGCTGGTTTAGGATTCTGAGTTCACGTTCAGTTGGAGGTACTCGTGGTGTAGCCAGGTGGAGAAATCTAATAGGCAGTTGGACATGGAGCTCTGAGACTCTGAAAAGACATCCAGGGTGAAAGAGAACTGAGAAACTATGAAGGTGGATGAGATTGCATGGGTGGGGGTGGGTATTGTGATAAAAAGAGAAAGTCCAAGGACCAAGCTCAGAGGGAGGAGATGGAAAAGCAGACTGGCTTGAGGAATGTGGACAAATGCAGCATCCTCAAAGCTGGCAGAGTCCTGTCTTTCTTCTGCAGTTACATCTTTCTCTAATCACATTCAAGAGAGATTTTCCACTTTTAAAGACTCAGGTGATCAGTTTTGTTGTGCCTAGTAGTTCCACAAAGACCACACTGCCAACAAGCCAAACTTACAGCAAAGTCCTTTTATTGAAGAGCCGCCTGGTGACTGCTTCAGCGTCCCAACATGGGGTTTCTAAGAGCAGCACTGAGTGCTTAAGGAGTTGGGTTTTTAAGGCTTAGTCACATCCTGGTTGGCATGCAGGCTGTCCAGGTGCATTCAGGTGGGGTAGCAAGCAAGCATAGTACAGAAGCAGAATTTTGCAGTTAGGTAGCTATATGTCATACATCTTTGTTTTAATATTTTCCCATACATTTTAGTTCTAGTATTCTTTCCACCTGGTATTGTTTAGAGGTCAGTCTGGGGATAGTCAGTTCGTCTCCCAGGGAGTTAGTCAAGCAAGAAGTTAATGAGTTCTTTCCCATCTATCTTGAGAGTGAACCAGACTTACTCCATTTTGTTGAGGGCTTGCAGCCCAGGAATTTGCCAGGAGTTAACTGGTATTTTTCTACTTTAGTCAAGGCCTAACAGTTTGGGCCCACATAGATGATCTTGGATAATCTCTCAAATTAAAGGTTCTTAGCCTTAACCATGTCTATAATTCCCTTTTGTCATATAACATTATATATTCGCAGGTCCCAAAGATTAGGATGTGGCCATTGTTAGGGAACATTGAAAAAACTGCCAAAACAAGTATGAGGAGCCCAGCCGAGAGGCACAGAAGATAAAACTAAAAATGTTCCAACTGGCTGTCTCATGTGGAAATAGACAAGAACAATTTAGGTTTGAAGACCATGGAGAGGAGCTAATAAATTAAATTAGAAAGATTGCAAGTGGATACTTTTCTCAGGAAGTCTGTAAAAAGTGCCAGTCTTGAAACCTAAGCATGAGTGGATATTTACTAGGATTGAAGGAATTATTGTCTATATGCAGGATTTGCTTGGTGGAGCAAGAATTCCACACCACCCCACCTCCTAATTCCAGAGGGAGGGCCTCTGGTTCTATCCAGAGCATCTAAAGAAAAATGAACAGATTAAAACACAGTTTGAAGATAATTGTTAACTGAGAAAATGAAATTAAGATAAATACATATTCTGAAATTCTCTACATTCATTTCGATTTTTAAAAATATGATAATTACCATATGGTTTTAGATACTTATGTTCCAGAGAAATTAATCATGTATTAAGTGTGTCTTTAATGAGCATTTGCCAATAGTTTGACGTTGATAAAAATAATGGTGTTTCACATCTGCTGTTTCTGAAGCCAAAAGGCTTCAAAATAATGTCTGTGGCTAGTGAGGGTTGTACTTAAATGAGAATCAGTGCCAATATGAAAGAAAAAGCAAATGGAATCAAAAAGAAAAAAATGCTCTCCTATTTATGAATTAACAAAAACATAACCTAGTTGTTAATTGTTGAGTGATCAACTTATTGCTGGTGCTATTCTGAATGTAGTACATTCGTTCATTTAATCATTAAAATGCCTCAATAAATAGATGCAGTTATTATCTTCATTTTGGCTATGAGGAAACTGAAGCAGTCACACCAGCCAGGGCTGGAGTTTGTCTAGGCAGCCTATAAATTTCAAACTCTTGATCACAATAGGTAACACCCAGCAGTTATTGTGTACTAAGTACCCATTTTATGTCCTTTACGTATATAAATCATTACATTTTAACTCCAGCACTATGAGGTGGGCATTTCACACCATCTTACAGAAGAAGAAAGTGAGGCACAGAAAGGTTAAGCTGCACAAGTAATAAGTGGTTGAGTTACAATCTCTACCCACACAGATTGGCTCTGGAGTTCAGTTTCCTCTCCACATACCTGAAAGGTTATGTTTTTGAAACTTTCTCATGTAGACAGAGTATTTTCTCAGATATCGCTAGTATTGATATTTTAAAAATATTTGAAAGTAAAAAAAAAAATTGCTTTTGATGGGCCAGCAAACTTCCCTCTCTGAAGTCCGCCTTCCCTGAATGAAGAATGAGGTAATCTGCCAATAACTTAGGTACCCAGTTCTAGAATCAAAATGCTTTTGGTATCATGTGCCAAAATATCTTCTCTTCTTTTGCCAATTTTCTGTTGTGTTTTGACATGCTGGGATTTATTCTGTGTCTATTATTGTAATGATTAATAATCATTCATAGTAAGCATTAGAGAGTACTGTATGCTAAGTGCATTCCTTGGTGATTCTACTTAATCCTCACACAAGCTTTCCTCTTAGTTATATTACTCTCCTATTTTACAGATGAGGAAACTAAGGTTAGAGATGCGTAGAACCCTATTCACGTCACACAACCAGGAAATAGCAGAGCTGGGATCAAACCCAGAAAGCCTCACTCTCGAAACTCAAAAGTCCAATCTCTTACCGTCTTGCCCTTATGTTGTGTGTACCAAATCTGAAACACAGAGTCAGATGAGACTTAAGCAAAGAAGGCTCACTTAGGCTACATATATGAATGTGAAGTGAGAGGAAATGAATGTCCTGTCTCAAATCACAACTTTCTCACCCACCCAAGTGGTAACTTCCACAATTAAGAGCCTTTCTCTTGGGTTTCATATATGGGATCCCAAGGAGCAGCTTAAGATATGAGGAGAGGAAACAGTGATTTAACCATGTATTTTTCTGAGAAGTGCAGACAAAGTAGTTCCCTCATGGCTAACAAAGGGCATGACGCTGAAGGGACAGATAAGGTGTCTGAATCGTGGTAAGGCTTCTGGACTTCTGCTCGTGAATGAGAATGGAAGGAGGCCTCTCCAGGCACGGATGTGTGTGTGCACATGTGCAAAATCGTGTCTGTGTGTGGTGGCCTCAGATAGTTAAGGAATTGCACAAAGTTGGGTACCAGACCCCAAAGAAAACATAATACTTAAGGGGAGGGAAGCAGCTGATTGAATATAAGAAGATATTAAAAAACAAAAAGTCTATCTCAATTTGGCCAGAACCTGGGAGGGCGGGGGCAGCCTTAAGATCGTTCCCTATTAAAGACGTTCTTGGAAACACTGATGTAATGGGAAATGACTTGTAACTCCCAAGGTTTGGCAGGCTGGTGAGATCGGCTAGCCCAAACTTTGGCCTGCACACAGTCCACCAGTCACTTCAGACGGCAGCTGTTTGAGGCCCCTTTTTCAGAATGAGAATCTATAGCCACCATTCCAGTGATTACCTGTACTCGCGGTCGAGAAAGCCATTACAGATCTAAATCCATCTACATCTCCTTAATCTCCAGTCTGTCCTTAAGGAGAATACAAAAGGTTATGTCAACACCCACCTACAAGACCCTAATATTCCTGGAGCCATCACTAAGTCCCCTTCATAATCTCCCGCTTACCTATGGGATACTTCATTTCCTTCCTTTTCTCCTTACTTGTCTGGTTTTTGTTCTCAATTGTACATCTTCCAATGAAGATGGAAGGTCAGGTATCATTTATGAGACTCAGAACTCAGATTTCTGTACCACGCAGAAAATGACCATCATTCTCAACCTTGCTGAGAAGTGAAGAAGTAAAATTCATGCCCACAGTGGGACTGGGATTTTGTGAATAACAAGGAATCCCTAAAGAAGTGAACATTCCTTGAAAATCTATAGGAAAATTCTTTCCCGGAGTCTTTAATGACCAAAGCAGTAGTGATAGTGATGTTCTTAAGAGGAGTTATCAGGGAAGTGAATCATATACCATTTGAGAATGTTTAACACGTCCTTGAGGTTACGAATACCATTCGGGAGTCACGAATCCCAAATCTGTGTCCATGTACAGCAGTCATTCATGAAGAGTAATGTCATTATTCATTCTGATCGACATTTATGATTGTTGAAGTTGACTGACACTGTCACGTGTTGTTCACAGGAATGTGACCTGGAATAGTTTAGCTATCCCAGACACACACTGCTCACCAGAGCTGGAAGAAGGCTACCAGTGCCCACCTGGGTTTAAATGCATGGACCTCGAAGATCTGGGACTTACCAGGCAAGAGCTGGGCTACAGTGGCTTTAATGAGATAGGTCTGTCTTACTGGTAAAACACATTTTCAGTTTCTATTTTGTGATGTTGATGATGGAGAGAATAATTGCATAATTGATATTTCGTGTTATGACTGGCTATAGTATGAAAGAAACACAGATGCAAATTTTAATTCTATTCCGATATCATAATATATACTACTCTACATGCTGTAGCATATGGACTATGTGTACATGCGTAGTGTTTGTACAGTTTAAGATCTCTTTTAGACTTTTAATTCTTAATTATAGCATTTTAAAATATATGTTTGTTGAATGATGTTCAGGGTTGTTGACATAAAGATAAATAAGACTTGGTCCCACTAGACAAGGTAAGTCTTAAAAACTATAATACTAGATATTGATGAGTGATGAGAGACAAAAGTGCCCCTGGGACAGAAGACGACTTGACATTATCGTGTTTCTTATAATTCCATGCATAATGTACATATTTCATTCTTAAAGCAAGAAAATGAGATTCTAAACAAGTATTTTATGCTTTAAAGTTGTGTTATCAGAATTATTTTTTTAACTAATTGTTTTCCTTAAAGTTACACGGCCCAAGTGCATTTGAGAGTGTTCTTGACACCTTTACTCAGGGGCTAAGAGAAAAATCTTTCAGTAGGCAATAGGGTGGTGGTCGTACTTTTCTAGAAACCGTATCTTTGTCCCGGCCTCTGATGTGGTTTCACATTTCAGGGGGCACCTGTGTGACAAGGGATTTCATGACCAGAGATGAGCCTGGTGCTCGTCAGTCCTGGATGGCATCTGCTAAAACCATCCAGGAATCTCCCCCCATCAGAAAAAGCATCTGCTGAACCCCATTCCCATCCCAGCTTTCCATCTGCAGCAGCTCCTGGATGGTGTAAAGAACTCTGGCCTAAGTACTGGAATTTCTGAAAAAGTATGTGAAGATCTTGTGTTGATTGAGGAATACTTACTTCCCTGATTTATGAACAAAAACCACGAAGTTGCAGCTTTTAGGCAGAGTGTAATGCTGAACTTAGACTGAAAAACACTACTACTGGCATTTTATAGTCTTGTTTTGCAAAGAATATCTTAAATTTTCTATTCTTAAACTTCAATGAGCCCTCACTCTGGATCCCCAGCACTGTAGTTAGAAGGTATTCTCCCTTCTCTTTTGACTAATGGCATCATTTCTTATTTCACAGAAATCTATGGAAGCATTTCAGGTTGCTCAAGTTATACTTTCTTAAACTTGTTGAGCTTTGTAAGCAATCTTAAATTCTTCCTTGTCTCAAAAGTACAAAGGCCTCCTGTGAATTATTCCAGTGATTCTCAGGCATGAGGAGGAAATCACCCATGTGGTATGAAAGACGAGGCATGTAGAGATGGTAGGCTGCATAGAACGATCTCCAGCAATCCTACCAGCTGGGCATGACCAGAAGGCATGGCTTATCTGTGCCTGAAGCCCTTTCTTTTAGGGGCTAACTGGGTGTACCTGTGTCTTCTGTGAAAAATGGCCACCATTCAAGGGCTCAGCTATCCTTGCACGCACACACACACACACACACACACGCCAATCCTTTTAAATTATATATCTAAACAGATTACATCCTGCCCATTTTTAATACAGCAATTGTGGCTAGATTCAAAATGCTGTATTTATTTATAGTTGATTCATCTTTCTTCATTCAGACTTATCATAATTTTTAACTAATATAGGGTAAAATCTCTTTGAGAGAGAAAGAAGTGTGTTGGCTGAAGAGGGCTGACTCTCGGAGGGAATTTCCCTGCGGGCAGTAGGCATCTTAACTAAAGCAATTATCTTACTATAGTTCTACTATTAATTTGCACATTTATATCCCAAGGATTTAAGCTCCTTGAAAACAGGAAGTGCATCTTTTCATCTTTGTGTCTCCAGGGCCTAGTGCAATGCCTGGCTCATAAGGAGAGCTCCATAAATATTTACTAGGGGACAGACAAAGTGTGGGTCCTTTTGGGTTTACTGGTAACCAGTTGTGTTTGCATTAGGACACAGAGCTGTAGTAGAAAATTAAGTTGTTTTCCTCTTGTTCTTTTCTCTGATTTTGTCTGTTTGTGTTGGCAATATTTGCTATTCCTCAAGACTCTTTCCTTTCTTTTCAAACTTAATTTAGTCTGTTTGCTTCTTTTCCTCCAGGGAAGATTAATCATTGCATGACATAGTGGTTGGATAATGAAATGTTGATTTTGTATTATAGTCAAAAAATTTAGAACAGTCATTATAGTTTAGATTGCAACTGATAGCTACTTCCTGATATTAAATATCTCCCTCTGTAGATTTAAAAATTGCTATTTTTAAGTTATTTTTGAAGTTCTTATGGAAGCAAAAGACAATATGAGGAAAAGAAATAATTTTATTAGACATATGCGATTATTTCTTCATATATGTGGTTAAATTTACAGCACAATTAGCTGCCTAAATGCATATGAATTTAGCCACTGTACTTGTATTTGTAAGTAATCATGCTTAAACAGAGCACGTTTCCTTTGCAAATAGTATTATCATGCAAAACATTGAATTTCAACTTATTTATACAATTTGCCATGATTAGCTTTATGTCTCGTTAAAATTTAATACAGATGAAGTTGAAAATCTCAAACTTTAAATTACATTAAAAACCAGAGTCATTAAGTAGAAAAAAAATCCAAGGAGCCCCTGTTGTAAGCTTGGAGAGCAAAGATATCTTTGCCCCTTTGTATTTCTTAAATCATCCAAACATCAAAAAGACTGAAACACAGAGGTACAATTTCCATATTTAAGGACTCTGAAAAATCCATAACTGTAAGCCACAACACCAGAGGCCCAAGTGTCTAATAGAAAACTTGCTGAGAGGATTCCTCCTACTGCCTCTGTCAGACACAGCCAGCAGGGCACCAATACTCTAAAATAACACATGGTCTGGAGGAGCACAGCAGTGCCCTTCTGAGTCAGGGAACAGTGTGCAGGTGACAATGGGAGCTTCCTGAAATCTCACAGGTATGGGAGAGTAGAGGCCCTCATCCCTGCAAGCAGCCATAGGAAGATGGAGTGGAGACAGCCATGCAGTGGCCCAGTGCTGCTGGTCTGGACTGACCAGGATGAGGAAAGCCTAACTGAATGTTTTCAAGTCTGGCTTCACCATAGGATGACCTGGGGAGGCTTTAAATCATACCAATTTGCAGACATCATTCCCAGGACAATTAAATAAAAATCTTAGAGTGGGCCAGGTGTGGTAGCTCATGCCTGTAATGCTTGCACTCTGGGAAACTGAGGCAGGTGGATTGCCCGAGCTCATAAGTTTGAGATCCACCTCAGCAGAGTGAGACCTCATCTCTAAAAATAGCAGGACATTGTGGCAGGTACCTGTAGTCCCAGCTACTCAGGAGGATGAGGCAAGAGAATTGCTTGAGCCCAAGAGTTTGAGGTTGCTGTGAGCTATAATGTCCTGGTACTCTACCGAGGGCAACAAAGTGAGAGTCTGTCTCAAAAAAAAAAAAAAAACTTAGAGTGATCTAAGACCTAGATGGTTTTAAAGTGCTCTCCAGGTGATTGTAACATGGGCGCATGCAGGATTGTGAGCCACAGGACTAAAGCAACACCCACACCCAACCTTATCGTATAAAAATCTTCATTTCTGTCTTAGACCATTTGGGTTATTATAACAAAGTGCCATAGACTTGATGTCTTATAAACAGAAATTTATTTCTCACAGTTTGAAAGCTGGGAGGTCCAAGGTCAAGACCAAGACCCTGGAAGATTTCCTGTCTGGTTTGAGGGTCTGCTTCCTGGTGGATAGAATTTCACCTTCTCTCTGTGTCCTTGTGTGATGGGAGGGGCAAGTGGTCACTCTTGGGTCTCTTTTATAAGGGTGCTAGTACCATGCATGAGGGCTCTACCTATGACCTCATCATCTCACCGCCCAAAGGCCCTACCTCTTAATTCTATGTATCATCACCATGAGGGCTAGGATTTCAACATACGAATTTTGGAAAAATACAAGCCTTCTGTCTATTGCATTACTCCATTCCTCCCCTGTACAAAACAGTGGCAGATTCTGGTCTTATGAAAAGTGATTTCAAAGGTGAGTAGTAATTTTCAAAAATGAGGACCATATCTATAGAAATATACTTTGAGCTACATTTAAAGCTGTAAAAATATGTAAGATATACAACTCCTAAAAACTATGCATAAAAAAAGAACTGAAATACAGATTTAAAGGATAAACCTTGTCTTTGTAAATAAACATAGAATAGTCAACACTGCGACATGTCTTAGTGACGCTGCTGGAATTGAAAGCTAAAGAAAATGTCCATTAGGTATTCAGAAAAAAACAGTGATCGCGTTACTATAGGGAGAGACATTAGAGATCCCTGAACGTCAGGTCAATATTCACCTTTAAGATACGATGACACGTAGAATTACAGATTCTGTAGGGAAAGAATGGGTCAATCTCTTTCTAAATATTTTTGAAAAAAGAAGAACACAGAGTTTGTATTTTACATGGAATTATCTTGAAGACAGTCAGCCAATTAAGAATGACTTTTCATGAGCCTAATCTCTAGTATATGTTCACTATAGGGACAAAACTAATATAACTGTAGGATTTACAGACTATAGTGTACATCTTACAAATTATGATTATATAGAAGGGAGAAGATGAAAAATAGGGGAGGGAGTGTGATGATAACGATATTTTAACATTTATATCCACTTAGCAGTCAAAACAATGTACCAAATTATTTCCATATGACCAATAATATTGGAATCAACTCTTATTAAATCTTGATTATATTTTTTCAAAAGAAAGATTTCTAACAGTATATTTTTAACCTCAATACATTTATGCTATTTGACGAAGTGTACTTGAAAATGATATAAACAGATGACTCCTTTGTGTTAAAACTTGCTAGAGCACAGTGGTTCAAAAGAATGGCCCTGTGGCAAAATATGAACGTATCTCTGTCATTTGAGGAAAAGTGACATGAGACTAAAGAACAGCTTATAGATGCTTTCAGATTAACTCACTGGTGTCAGATGGTATTACCCCCAGTTTACCGCTGAGGTCCTTCAGTATCTCACAGCAGGGAAGGGGACAAAGCGTTCTTAAGCTTGCATCATGCCTGTTTAACTCATGGCCCATATTTTATTTCATTCTAATCAATACACAGCCTTCTACAAGACAGATCTTTGGTGTCCTTTGGTCTTCATTCATCAATTACTCCTCTCTTGTCACTTTCAAACATCTCCTCACTTTGTCTCCTTAGAGTCTTATCGACACCTAGCCTGGGCCATTGAATTTTCTGTTTCATGAAGTCTCACACATGTATTTAATTTTATTTATTTACCTATCCCCATACATTTGAACTTGTGACCCTGGATTTGGATTTGACCTGGTCCCTGTCCTTCAGCCATCTCCCCACAGGCACCCTTCCACAGAAGCACCTGTGGAGCACAGAGCCAGGTTTCAGCCAGACGACTTCACGCACCATCACCAGCACTAGTGGTGTACTTCCTGGCCTTGGCTACCTCCCTGGGCCATATGACGACTGAGACATTGGCCATTTCTGCATCTCTCCTTTGTTGTTGTTGTTGTTGTTGTTGTTGTTGTAGTTTTTGGCTGGGGCTGGGTTTGAACCCACTACGTCTGGCATATGAGGCTGGTACCCTACTCCTTGAGCCACAGGCATCACCCTCTAGGGTTCATTCTTAAGGACCCTTGACCAACTAATTCCCTCTTAAGAAGTCAGCCTGTGCACTTAAGATATCACACACTCCCCCAGTTTCAAACCTACTGAGGAACAGACACTATTGAAAGGACATAGTGGAAGATTTCAGATTCTTTTTAGCAGACATTCCAATTCCAGGACTGAGGTATATGCGGGGAAGCAGGTAGTAAGCATACAAGAAAAGGTTTCGGGATCGGCAGCACCCCAAAGTCCACAGTGCAGAGGTGAGACAGAATCACAGCAATTTCCCTTATTTATGAAAGAGTCCTACTTCCATTTTCTGGACACTACCCACGCTCAGGCTCTCATGTCCTCTGTGTTCCTCCTCCGTACTCACAGACACAGAGGGCACACAGTCTGAGCAGCTAGAGAGAGGACACTGTGATTTTTCTGTAACAGAACTGAAGATGAAATCACAGAAATTGAAAGCCAGGAGAGAGAAGGCTGCACGTATTTTGCCCACGCTGTTCTCCAGCTGGGGAGACAGAGCAGCAGCTCAGTTCCGTAGAGCTGGGACACAGCAGCTTCCCCACGGCCACTTGCTGTCTCAGCCTGACCTTTCTACAGTTCAAACCAGTGCTTCATTATGAAGAAAATTCAAAAAGTAACTTGTGAAGCTTAGAGTTGTTTTGCATTTTGTAGTAGAATAGAGCATGACTTACCTTTAGTGAGATGCTGTTTGAGATGTGATGCACCAGCCAGAAAAAAAGCAATGCTATGTGGGAAAGAAATCACAGAAACCCAGTTAGACTGGCAATTTACTTGTCATGATCTTTCCAAAGAAGCTAAGACAGCTAGTAGAGGAGATGAATATGAAGCTAGGCAGGCGAGGTGGTTTGAACTCTCCCCGGATTAGACAGTCAGAGAAAAAACAGACCCAGTGAATGCCATTTGGTGGTGAAATTCAACCTAGAAAGTCACTTAGGAAGTAGACATCGGGCATTTTTGTTGTTGTTAGTTTTTACTTATTTGTTTATTTTTCATTTTAATTTTTTTTCTTCCAAATGAATGTGAGGGTACAACTAGGTTACCATGTTTGCATTTGTTAGGTGGAGTCCCTCTTGCCATTGTGTCCCGCACCCAAGAAGTGTGTCATATACCCTTACATCGTACCCATTAAGTGGGAGCACACCCATCCCTCCCTCCTTCCCTCTAAAAACAAACAAAATTCCATTTTAAAAAGTCCAGAATAAACTAAGTCTGATTGAAACAACTTCAAAGGAAGCCTATAAGCAAGATTAAACTATAAATCAGAACATTCCAAAACTAATAGAAAAGACATTTAAATAATATAGCCCTTTGCTTACATTTGCCCTTTAGAGCTGTATATGTAAACCCATGTTATACAAACCTGTCTCGACCCGTTGGGCCCATAGGGCCCTGGTCTTGATCACCGCAGGAAGGAACCAGGCATGATGCGGATTAGAAGTAGAAGCTTGTGGGAGATGGGCTAGCCCTTACTTTCTGGGTAGCCCCAAGCAACCTCCTCCACACTAGCCTTTTATTGAGCCAGAACAACACAGGTGAGGGGAGTAATTAACAATGACTGCATGCTAAGGGCACGGGCACTTTCTCCATAAGGAGCTCCTGTGGACGAATGGCCTGAGGTCCACCCCTCAGCTGCAGATCATCTTGCTCAGAGGTCGTCTGACTCTTGGAGTCCTCTACACAAACCAATGGTACTACATACGCCTTTGGTGCTACATGGACCATATATAGTGGACTAGTTTCCCCATTCCGTATATACAAAATCAAAAGCCAGGAAAAAGTGAACGCTATGTGCTTATGGTAACTAATTAATTGTTCAACAGTCTTCATTTTTGTAATTCCTATTATGACTTATGACAACAGCTACTGCTGTCATTTACTGATTGCTTCTTAATGTATCTGACACCAGGCAAAAACCAACCATTCTGTTTTTAACCCTCAAAATTAATCCATAAAGTATCATTATCCCTGCTTGATAAGTGAGAAAAGTAAACTGAGAAAGAATTAATTTGCCCCAAATCACTTACTGGCCACATCTGGAAGCCAGGGTTTATCCTTCTGCGTGCTGAGGTTGAAACCCCGGTTCTTGGGTGACAAGCTCTCCATTATTTCTGAAGTTGGCCGTGGGTAGCCTCAGTTCCCAAGGCCTGTCAGGCCCCTGGCTCACTGTGCAGTCTCCTCATGATAATGGAAGAGGTGTGTCCTCCAGCATAATGACCCACCAGGCGTAGTTGCCTTTTTCTCTTGTCCTGAAGTCTTAGAAGGATAAATGTGGAGAAGATGAGTTCCACGGAAAATTGACCACCTCTTGGGGCAGGGGGTGTCTCTGGCTTACAACCTAGTCTTTCGCATTTTGTGTGGCAGAGTTAGTATGTAATGTACGTTAGCTAAATGTAGGAATCTAAATATAAAAATCATATAACAAGAAGGCAATGCAGTTTCAGTTGTACAAGATAACTTGTTGAGCTGTAAACATCTGGCCAAGAACGAGGGATAATGAGCCTCTAATGAGTAAATACTCCTTTTGATACAAAATTAGATGGTGGCCATATATGGTAGACATGTGGGAGAGAACTTAGAAAGCAGAAGAAAATACATTATTGGGTATATTTTAGTCAAGTTGTTCAAACTTATTTGAACTAAATTCAAAACATCATTATAAGATCTATGTACTGTATGTAATTTATAGCTTTGTGCATTAATTTATCCTGTATATTTGAATTTACTTTCTCCTCCCCTTTCAGATATGAATATTTAATTTTGCTTTCTGTTACCAAAAATTGATCAACAATTTTATCTAAGATTATTTTAATAAAGTTTATATAATCAATATAATTTATTAACAATGTGGGATAAGTATTACCTTATTAGTCCCCTTTAGTAAAAAATTATAAGGTTTTCCTTATCTATAGCCTCCTTAAAATATAAAAATGTAGAAAAACTATAGGTTATCAGCTTCACAGAGGTTAAAAAACAGATTTTGGATGCCTATATAAATTTAAGGAGAAGACTATGGTGTTTTCCCAAAAATAAGACCCTGTCTTATATTTATTTTTTCTCAAGAAGACACACTAGGGCTTGTTTTCAGGGGATGTCTCTTTTCCATGCTGAAATGCATGGTGTGGCTATGCAGCGTATCTGAATTCTATTGCCCTCAATCTGCATAGCCACGCCCATCACTAGGTCTTATTATCGGGTAGGGCTTATATTTAACAAATGCATAGAAATCCTGCTAGGACTTATTTTTGGGGTAGGTCTTATTTTGGGGGAAACATGCTAGTAATCATTGTAAATTATTTTGACAATAATAAATTAATTGGGGCTTTAAAAAAAATGTATGAGATTGGACAGTGATGGAACCTGCCATATTCTCCCATGCTCTGATGTTAGAAGCATAATATTATGGGTTTTGAATTTTGGGACTTTTTTTTTAATGAGAGGAATACATTTTAGGTGTTATGTACTTTTCTGGTGTTTTCCTCCTCTTACTTTGAGTAATATTTATCATAAGATATGGACTCAGTTCCCTGTGTGAGTCATAAATCAGTTTTGTTAAATATTGATGAGAAATATCAGTGAACTTTTTCATCAATGGTAGAGTAGGGATGTTTGCTTGGGACTACCTATATTTTGCTGAAATATGATTGACAGTGACTCCACCTACACAGGACACATGTCTAATATTTCAATTTTAACAAAGGATTTGCTTAACTTTGAAAATATTATTATTTTTTTTTTTGTAGAGACAGAGTCTCACTTTTTTGCCCTCGGTAGAGTGCAGTGGAGTCGCTCCAGCAACCTCCAACTCCTGGGCTTAGGCAATTCTTCTGCCTCAGCCCCCCAAGTAGCTGGGACTACAGGTGCCCACCACAACGCCCGGCTATTTTTTTTTTGCAGTTTGGCTGGGGCTGGGTTTGAACCCGCCACCCTCGGTATATGGGGCCGGCTCCCTACTCACTGAGCCACAGGCGCCTCCCATATTTTTTTCTATTGACATTCTATTCTTTTTATAATTTGTCTTTTATTATATTTAGTATTAAATGTGGACATTAAATATGACGAAAGAAAATTACTTTTATTAAAATTATAATAAGTTGAACTTTATTGATGCTACTGTTAAAAATTGATTCATCAGATTTAAATGATGTTAAACCATATTTCACACTGCTGTATGTACTATCAGGTGACAACTTCACAAATGAATACAAAATAGAAAATTATTATATATCTATAACTATCATTGATTGTGGAATGTATATTTTTATTGCAGTTGCAAGAAAAAAACCCACAGTGAAGACTAATTTGTAAAATAAGTAATGGAGATTTATGACACTTTCTGAAAAAGCAGCAAAGGGTCATTTCACCTACATTTATCTCTATGTTTAGTGTTGCCACTGGAATTACTTATTCATTTTTATGAAAACACATATGGAAGAGAAAACGAGGGCAATAGAATTCAAGCAAAAGTACTTAATTTAATCTACGTTAATTTGGTATTAGCTCTCTGAAGGAATTCCTTTATCATAGAACAAAGAAAACTTAATGTGTTTTTTTTAATAGAAGACAAGATCATGGAAGATCCCATGACGAATTATTGTGAAAACCCTTAGTCCAGTGCAGGGGATCTTATCCCTGTGCATCTGAGCAGTAAATGCCCACAGGCTGCATGCAAATGCTCATGCTTGAAGAGTTTGGAAAAGGACTAAATCTCTGGGTTTCATTAGATTCTCAAATGCGGTCATGACTTAATTAAACTGAAATTAGATGTGCAGATGTTATTCAGAATGTTGGGAAGAAAGAGGATTGGAAGGTAGAGATTGCAGATGTGATTATTGTTTTAAGTATGTCCACTTCTGGTGTCTAGCAGATGTTCAGGAGTTCTTGTTGAATGGATTAGAAAAGACAGCTGCTAGCAAACTTTTCATCAGACCATGAAAGAGGAAGATCTTAAAAGATTTTGGAGGGCATACAGTGATGATTTTTAAAATATTATCTATAGGAGACAAAATCTACTGGAAATATCTAGTACTTTCCAAGAAATGAACATTTAATTATATTTTAAATATTTGTAAATTATAAAATATTTCAAATAATATGAAATTTAATGAAAGAAAGCTGTAAAATCTACCATTATGATTTCCTTTCTCCCTCTTTTTTTTCTCTCCTCCTTTCTTCTTTCCTCTTTGTAAGTTTCCCAGCATTTATTATGATGCTTTCAATTCTTCCATTACTGATTGACATTTCAGTGGTGTTCGATTTTTCACTACCATAAACAATGCTATGTGTAGTGCACACACATATACATCCTGTGCACAGCTATGGGTATTCCTTAGGATAGATTATATTCCTAAAAACAATTTCTGGATTAAAGAACACACATATATAGATGTGTGTGTGTGTCTGATATATATAGGTCTGACAATTAAGTTCACAAACTCATCCTAGGAAAAATCCTACATACCTCATTGCTGCTTATTGCTGAATATCACCATGGTCACCTTTCAAGTATTCCTTTTAGGAAGCCATGTATTGATGCCAGTGCCTAGTTCATGCTTCAAAGAAATTTGGGAACTCTTTTTCTAGAATAGTCATCAAAGCATCATAGTATTATTGTTGATGTCTTGAATGTCATCAAAATGTCTTCCTTTCAATATTTCCTCTATCTTTGGGTAAAGAAAAAAGTCATTAGGGGCCACATTAGGGGATGAGGAAGGGTATTTCAATATAACTATTTGTTTACTGGCTAAAAATTCCTTCATAGACAGTGCTATGTGAGCTAGTGCCTTGTTGTAATGCAAGAGCCATGAGTTATTGGCCAAGATTTTCAGTGAATATTTTCCTGTTTTTGTATTAATGCTTACTTGGTTTGCTATGCTTCTCACACACAGTTAGCCAATGATTTTGATGCACAATCTGACAAATTTTTGTAATGTTTTTATCAGTTCTACTCCTTACTGGATGCCCTGATCTCTTTTCATCAGTGATGTTTTCTCTCACCTCAGAAAAACATTTAACCCACTGTACACTACCATTTTCTACATGGCATTATTCCCCTAAACTTGGACTAACATGTCCTTGATTTTACCTTCAGCTTTGCCAAGTTTAATAAGAAATGTATAAATGTTTGTTTGTAGCTCTAACTTAAGCTCTGACATGCTCAAGAATGACACACAAACAGCATGCAACAATAATAATGAGTGCCACTCAGCAAGAGACCACTACCTGTCAACATGAACACAGCTGTGAGACACTGATATACCAAGGTTATAAGACCTTACTGATTGTCTGTACAGTGCCACCAAGGTAAGTGCATGGTGGCAAGTTCACAAATGTAATTGTCAGACCTCCTGTGTGTGTGTGTACACATACACATATATATTTAACAGAATGGATAGCTGATGGTTTACTTTTTAAAAAAGATTATAGGATTCATATTTTTAAAAAGGATTATAGGATTTATAGTCCTTTCCTTATTGTGTGAGAGAGAATTTTAAAACTTATAAGGTATTCTATTTGGATATGCCTGAGTATTAAAGAAAAGTGATATAGGCATTATGTATTCTGTACTTTTTCCTTGAGTGAGTCCATCCAGTTCTTTCTGGAACACCGTCTTCCTACTGCTCCTGTTCAGATCTGACTCACCTTTCAGGGCCTACTCTGAAACCCACTCAGGTTTCTGAAGTGCAATGGCAAAAACTGACATTTCATTCTGTTTGTGCCCCACGATCTGTGTGCATCTGCATGTGTGTGCATGTATTTGTGTGTTTTACCCTTCTTGATTAGCTCATTAGAAGCTGTCTCAGGTAGAAGCCAAACTTCAGATATCTCTTCCGTTGCCTTTTGCTTTTTTTTTTTTTTTTTTTTTTTGGCTAGGGCTGGGTTTGAACCCACCACCTCTGGCATATGGGGCCAGCGCCCTACCCCTTTGAGCCACAGGTGCCACCCCTTCCGTTGCCTTTTCTAACTCTCCTTGAACTTCGCATATACTTGAGAACTGCCGATCACATTGAGAATTTTATATTAGACACATTGCCTTTTTAAATCTATCATTCTGTGGAATTTTCATGACTGAAAATTTGAGTAAAATTCAAATACAACTCTACCCTTTAAGGTCCCTGTTCATTTGAAATTAAGTGGCTTCTGCATCCAGCTGGATACTCATGTGAAACCAATGAGAATAGCCTAGCGCAGGAGTCTTGTAGGGACAGTCCAGAAGTCTTGCTTTGCTAGAGCTAACAGCCAGTGGAAAAGAAGTCCCTTGACATTCTATGACATTAAATCAATGTTGCCAACTAATTGGTTGGAGCAGAAGAAAAATAATGATAATGCCATTTAGGAAAGGCCAAACATAGCTGTCACCTTGAGGCTAACAAAGATCAGAAGAGATACAATTCTCACTCTCTGTACACTTCCATGTTCTAAATCTTGCTTGGCCAAAACTAAGCTTACGAGAAGAGCCCACTCCTCTACAAAGGCCCCCAGCCCTTGAGAAATGCTTATAGGCTGAGCTACATGGAGCTATAAAGAAGAGGATGGTTCATTTTATCTCTTATATTCCCACACCATCAGGGCTTGGGATTCTGCAATCATAGGAGCAAAATATACTAAATACACTAAAACATACTAAATATACTAAAATATGCTAAATAAAATTAAAACTAAAATTTATTAAAACAAATCCTAACTGGCTAATAACCATTAGCTGCCACTATTAAAACAAAAATAGCAACCACCACTACAACTTCTACTATTAAGATTATTATTGATAAGATCTATTTTAGATAAGTAGAAAAATGAGATGGGAGTCCATCTCATTTTTATGATAGTGTGATAACTTTTAGAGAATATGAGCTGCTTTCTCATAGTAAATAGAAAAATGATATGTATTCATAAAAGTGTATTCAACAAGCACTATTTATGCATTTACTTGACACAGGTACTGAACATAGAATGATGTAAATAAATATAAGCAGAGATTGAATAAACAGAGATATTAAAATGAAATAAGAAGTGAGGGTGAAATACATTCAGAAGAAAGGATTGCTGTTTAACTTGCAGTAGATTCAGAGCTATGTGCAGGTGCAGGGGGCATGTCCAGGGTGAATGTATCCATGCATTGCTTTGAATGGGAATGTGTTAAGGTGGACCAGGAAGACTCTAGATTTGCTACACATCTCACTTCCCCCAGTTGCTTTATTTCTCACATTTATGTAACCTGTTTGAACTCTGAGACCAATAATTGTATTCTGGTGATGGAAACTACTTTTCTGAGTCTTATATTTTTACCATAAGCTTTTATTAAATAAGGTATTTAATAACATAGATTCAGTATGTCACCTTCATATGCTACATGGGTACATATTCCTGCTTCCTATGCACTTTACTGAAAATCTCTTTATCTTATTTTTGATAAATAGCTTGACTGTGTTGAATTCTCCGGTATTCATTTTCCCTAAAAATGGAAATTTTTCCATTATATTCTCTAATTCATTATTGCCAGTAACAAGCCTTGTGTGAGTCTAATCGTAATGCTTTTCAGATTTGTTTTGTTTTGTTTTAACATTTTGTCTTTTTTTCTCCGGTAGTTTTAAGTTTGACCCTTTGTCTTTGCTATTTATGTTCTTACTATAAATACGCCTATGCATGGATCTTTCTATATTTTTAATCTACTAGGGACTCATTCTTTGCATGTGAGACTCATTTGTACCTTTCTTCCATTCTGGGAGATTTTTAGACATTATCTTCCCAAGTCATATCTCTTCTCCACTTTCTCTACTTTCTTTAATTTTCTGAAATACTGATTAAATATTTGTTAAGCCTTATTATTCCATCCTCTATGCTTCCTAACTTTGTTTGATATTCTTGATTCATTCGTAGGTCATCTGTTAGATGCACTATGAATTTTGCATTATTCTCCGTGTCTCTTAAAGTCGTGTACTTTCCAACTCAACTTGTTTGCTGGACTCTTGCTAATTTTCTCTCTCAGTGTGTCTAATCTACTATTCAACTTATTCATTAGATTTTAAGCTCCAACGTCTATGATCTTTATATCTAAAATCTCTCTTTATTCTGTTTCGAATCTGCCTGTTCTTTTACCTTATAGTCCTATTTGTATAGATTTCTAATCCTTTATGTCACTGAACATTTTAAGTGTATGTATTTTATAATTTCTTTATAATTCTTTCATATATTTTAATTCTCCTGCATAAGAATTCATTTTGTTGGCTCGGTGCCTGTGGCTCAAGTGGCTAAGATGCCAGCCACATACAC
This sequence comes from Galago senegalensis, assembly GCA_963575145.1. Classification (NCBI taxonomy): domain Eukaryota; kingdom Metazoa; phylum Chordata; class Mammalia; order Primates; family Galagidae; genus Galago; species Galago senegalensis. The sequence goes on along the minus strand of CAUYTI010137548.1, from coordinate 47,650 downwards.
CTAAAGTGGTAGGTTTGAATCCAGCCCGGGCCCGCCAAACAACAATGATGGATGCAACCAAAAAATAGCCAGGCTTTGTGGTGGGCGCCTATGGTCCCAGCTACTTGGGAGGCTGAGGCAAGAGTCTCGCTTGAGCCCAGGAGTTGGAGGTTGCTGTGAGCTGTGATGCCACAGCACTCTACCTAGGGGGACAGCTTGAGGCTCTGTCTCAAAAAAAAAAAAAAAAAGAAAAAAGAATTCATTTTGTTGCATGGTTTATATTATACTATTTGTCTGTGTGCTTCTTTTCAGCCAGGGTTTCTTTTAGAGGTTTTCTGGCCTGAGCTATCACCTGGGTTTGTGTTTGCTGCAATTTCATGGATATCAACAATTCTGGACTAATACTGACGTTAATGGGGTCACCTAGGGAAGGACAGGTCCTTGAACTGAACTAGTGGCACTATGGAGGGCATTGCAAATTTACACTACACACTCTATTTGGCCCAGTTCTTCAGTTCTGGTTTCTTTTAGGAGACGCTTTTGTTCCTCATGGATCCAGACAAAAAGCAAAGCAAAGTTCTGCTACCCTGAGCTGGAGACTAGAGTTCTTCCAGCACATGTGAAATGCAGAGCAGCCCTTTGTAACGCCCAGCTCTCCAGGGATGCCCCAGTGCCTGCCTCCTGCCTGTGTCAGGGTGCCCACCAGCACCTCTTCCCACCAAGCAGCATTAGCCCCTAAGGTTTACATTGACCCAAGGACATCTGTGAATGATCTTGGCTTCAGCTGCTTTTCATAGCTCGGAATTTATGTTCTAAACTCTCTGACTGCTGGATACTTTGCTCATGCGGTTTTGAGCTAACTTGTATATTCAAAACATTTACATCTATTTCCTAGTGTTGGTTGGGCATGGGGTGAGGAGGATAAAGGAAGGAGTTGTCTGAATAAGCATAATCCAACATGTTGATCTAAAGCCTCCATTTTTTATGATTTCAGAATTTTCATGTAATGATACAGTTTTCTATTCATTGATATGACACATCTAAGATTTTATATGCTATATATCTATGATGTATTTTCAACATTAATTCTTAAAATTTGGTAAGTAAATATTTACGGGAATTTAAATCTTACAAAGGTTCCATTTTGATTTTACTCTTTTTTGCTGCTGAGTTATTACACCGACTTCTGTGCAGACTGGTAGGACATTGGCAGTTACATTATGTAAAGACACAAAGGACAGTGGAGAGTGAGACTAGACTGCAAATCAGCAATGGCAATTATTCAACACCAAGAACAATTCTAATGGATTAAGATTTGGGGTGCTTAAGCATCTTAATATTAATTGCAGCAAATATTTAAATGCTTTCATCCTTTATGTAAGGGCTTTAGCAAATAAGAAAAAAATAAACTAAAAACCCTAATCCAGAATTACCTAAACATAAAGCAAATAAAATTTTCTAGGCAATTTGTACTCTCTAATGCCCAATAAACAGTGACCTATATTTGGGCATAGAGATATATTGTTTCATTTTAAACTGCCAGTTAGTAGTGACTACAAATGTTGCCACCAAATTGAAGTTGAATGGAAGGAAAGTTTTACTTAAAATTTTTACTTACTTCAGAGCCAGACATTGTGTGTAAGGAATGTCACCAACCCCTCACATCAAGGCCAGGTGTAACATGTTACTGACTTCATTCCAGGGGTACAGAATTCTAGTGGTAGTTGTGTTCATACGTCTCTAGCCCAGAGCTGCAATAGTGAGTACTCTGGGAGTGCTGCTGTCCAGATAAAAGAAAGACTCAATAATTTCAGGACATAGTCTGTATCTTACTAGATGGGTGATGCTGCCAAGTCACTCTTCTGTAAAATAGTTATAAGAATAGTAAAGATCTCAGAGACTTGTAAAAATATTACATTTTCATTACAATTGTCAATACAATTTGACTATGATTATAGTTAGCATTTACTTAATTATTAAGTAAATGAGTGAATGAATGAATTACAGCAGCAATCAGAGGGTCACAACGATAGAAAGTGGGAGAGGTAGAAGACAAACCCATCCAGTATCTATTAAGTATTCTTTCCATGGCCACATGACTCACTTTTAGTCTTGACAAAATGCTCAGGATTATACAATATAATTTAAAAATATACAGAACTCAGATTTTCCTATGCTAGTATGTGCTGTATTTACCGATGTGCTCTCTCTTTCATGGATTCTGTCACTAAGAATAAAATGTCTTACAACCTCTGTAAGTTGATTATAACAAACTAGTCCACATATGCAGGTGGTCACATAAGGAACTAGGCCTGCTGTCCTGATTCATACATATGGCGTGTGTCTGCGCTCTGAAAATTAGGTCAACTTAAGTAGGTGGTCAATGTAGGGAGGTGGTCAACTATGGAAGTTCTACTGTATTTTACTATTTCCTGCATTGTTTTGAGACACTCCCAGCCCAGCCATTTCTAAGCTGAGATGCTTTCTCCTTGAAGGGCTTATAAAGAGTTAAAGCCATGCTCAAGTCGTACATTTACAGGTGACTGGAGCAGGGATCAGCAACTATGGCCAGTGGGTCAAATCTGCTTACTAAAAGATTTTGTAAACAGAGTTTTATTGTAGCTTGCTGCCCATTAGTTTAGGTATGGTCTATGGCTGCTTCCCTCCAACAAAGGTTCAGTAGTTCTGAGAAACCCTACAATCCACAAAGCCTAAAGTATTTACCATCTGGCTCTTTACAGAAAGAGGCAGCCAAACCCTGGACTAAAGACAGGAAAAATCACCAAGCCTGTGCTTCCTCTTGTGTTGTATCTTCCTAGAGCTGCCCAGGAGTCTCTGCATCTGTTTGTGCATAGAGATAAATTATTTTAAGGGATTTCTTCATATCCCTTGTCCGTAGGGGGCTCAGAGGCTAAAACACAGCTCTAGTTCTGTCTAGATGTATGAGAAGCCATTTCCTTCCCTGAGACGATGCACCTTAAATGCTAAACATGAAATCTGAAAACAAACATGAAATCTGAACACACCCCTGCAGCCAGCCCCTTCCTGCTGTCCCTCACAAATGCACAGGCTGTATGTTCTTTAAATCTGTCATTCACTTTACGTCAGAAATTTTCTAGAAGGGAATTAATAAACTAGATGTAGAGTCCAATGAATCTTAATTAGATTTAATCAAGTGGGTATCCTTTAGTGTGGAGGTGAGAGCCTAGATGTTTAAAGAAATTGCTCAAAAGTCTAGAGTCAAAAGGCTAAATATCATCCCCCACAATGCCTTGGTTTTGTGGTTTGTGTTCAGAAAACATTTCTTAGAAATGAGTGAAAGGGAAATGTAATTATTTTTACAGAAAACTGATAAAAAAAAAATACCATTTATGGCACTTCTGATATTCAAATAAGGGAGGGATTACTTTCTGTAGTGGGTTGCTTGCAAGGGGAGAGCAAGAATCCTCCCTTTCCAGGACACGTGTTTCATTTTCCATGTGACTTTGCCTCCCGTGCCTTCAACAGGTGGAATCTTTCTCCTCCCCTTGAATCTGATTCCTATCACCGGTGGTTCTCAGCCTTCCTAATGCCGGGGCAGTTAAAAGGGTCATGGCCCCCAGCTTGAGAACTGCTGCTATAACTTTCTTTGCTTTTGAGAGTGTGACAGAGTGACATCGTGTAAATTTTCAAGACATGTTCTCAAAAGGCCATGCAGCATCTCTCTTTTGAGAACCATCCTGAGAAGACCATGGAGAGAAGCCCACTCTAGCCTTGAGCATAAGAAGCCACATGGCTGAGAAATGGGGCAGCCAGCCCTGACCGCTTGATATATGAGTGAAGTTCTCTCACTACCTGGCCCCAGAGGTCCTGTTAGACCCCACTGAAACCCACAGAGAATCACCCATCTGACCCCACCCCAAACTGCTTTCCATAGAATTATGATGGAATAAATGGTGGTTGTTTCAATTCTCTGTATTTGGCTGTGGCTAAACAGCAACATATAATTGAAAAACCCTCATTTTACCAAAGAGGAAACTGGAGCTCATGATATTAAATGGCTACCTAGGCCTGCATAGTATATGGCAAGGCAACGATTTAGACTCAAGTCCATCCAGCTAACAATTCATGCTGTAAAACAATGCTCTCTACTACAGTCAGTATCTTCTGAACACTGTTGAGATCGCATCATCAGCACTTCTGAACACAGAGGTACTTCAGAAGATGTCGTTTCCTCACCAGTATGTGTATTTATTGGGACTTTAGAAATCAGGAATGTTCTGGAAAACCTACGATGTGCAGTCACTATATCTGAACACTGTTTTAACTGAGGATTATAGGTAGCCTTCTAAAGTTCATTGATTCAGAGTATTTTCTGAGAGCCTACCATACGTTAGACCACATCTCTACTGTTGGAAGGCTCTAGGTAAGTACAAATACAGAAGGAGAGATGGAAGACGTATTTTCCTTTGATTATGAGTTTATTATTACTTATAAATTGATTTCCTTATTAAGGGCTGACTTGTTTCAGGCTTTGGAGCTCCAGTTGTGTACTTGATATTTTGGGGTAACTTAAAACACAGTGCTAGAAGTAAATTACCAAACAGAATTTGCCACTGAGCTTTTTAAAACGGAAACTTACAGGCAAAAACAAAAAGTCTAAACTATGTTTATTTTTAAAAAAGATAATTTAAGCTTGTGCAGAGTTTAATTAAACTTTCAAGTCTCAAGTAAATTTCTAGAACTAAACAGTTTTCCTCTCTTGATCAGTTTAAAAGGAATGCCCTGTGTTGATTGGTGGTGGCAGTGGTGAACTTTTATAAAGCTCCATAAAATGAGGACAAAAGGAACAGAAGTTGAGCCAAAATAATGGCTGCCACCTTGTCCATGTCCTGACCATCTTGTGTCCTGGCCACACCACGTTTAAACCTAAGGGGAGACACCTGGAGGGGGTAATTAGCTTGCAGCTGTCTGTGATTAGTCTACAAAGGATAAAAAGGAAATCAGCCCTAAGAAAGCCGCCACCAGCCTGGATGGTGAACAAAGGAAGGAGCAGCTGGTGAGGAAAAGCGGGTTTTGCTGACTTTTACAGAGAGGGTAAGAGGGCCCTTGGTCACTGAAAATGGAACCTAGAAACAAAGCCCTGCCAGCAGACAGTACACAGAGAAGGGACCACAGCTGGTGGTTTTGTGCAGGGGGCAAGATTCAAGAGGACCTGTGAGTTCTTGTGATGTACAGTGACCATGAACTGTTACAATAAGGGAGGAAAAATTAACATTTATTCAGTGCCTGGATTGTGGTCCCTAAGCACTGGAGAGGCCCTTTCCCCTCGGGTGACTAACTGAATGTGCAAAGCAGGTGCCCAGGGAGTGAGGTTCCACAGGTCAAGTGAATGCGCCTTTGGTCATCTGTTCAGACACTGTCTGAGGTATTTCATAAAATCAACCCATTCATTCATTTATCTGTTGCCAATACTGTTTCATGTTGAAGAGATGCCTGCCTGTTGGTAGTATTCCAAACTGGACAGCCCTGTACAGATGTAAGTCATTGTGAAGCTATGGACAGAGGAGGTCGGGTCATGCCAAAAACCAGCTTGCCTGGAATTTTAATTCTTTTATTTTTGTTATTGTCATTTCACTTTATTTTTTGTTTGTTTTTTAAATTCTTTATTAAATCATAACTGTGTACACTAATGTATTTATGAGGTACAGTGTGCTGACTTGATATGCAATGTAGAATGCTTACATCTAACTGATTAACATAACCAGGAAATTTTAATTCTTAAAGGAGGACAGTAAACCCAGTGCCCTCCAAACTGTTTCCACACACTCCCACCGGTATTGTAAGTGTATCTGCTGTCCTTTCAGCATGTCACCATCTGCTGTGATCAACTTGTAAATTTTAGCCAATCAAATAGTGTGAAAAGGTGTTTACATTGCTTTCTAGTAACTGGTGAATTTATAAGCAAATTAAGCATGTTTTTCTATGTCAATTAGCCAATCAGATTTTTTCTTCTGTGAACTGCTGTTTCAGATGCTTTGCCCATTTTATTACTGTTTTTTCCTCATTCTTATAAATGTTCTGCATCCTTGACTTTTGTCTGTTTTAAGGTTATGGTAGTTTAGAGTTAACAAAAGGATAAAATGCTGCGATCCCAAAGCTCAGAATCGTACGTACATGGGATTCTAGAGAGAAGCTATGTTCCCACTAAGGATTTAGCTTGTGGATAAAAGGAAGAGAGGGTAGGGTTTCATGATTCAGGGCTTAGCACCCGTGGGCAAAATGGAATCAAGGACAATTTTGTCGTAACATGGACACCTGTCCCACGATCAAGAAATTAACAATGTTGCTCTGCAGACGGGCAAATCTCATTGCCCTTTCTTCTAGCCCGGAGGAGGTATGATCAGAGGGGAAGAAAGTATGTGAGAACTGCCCCTCTGACTCCATCTCTTCCCCCTTTTATTTGATTCTAACTCCCTTTTAATACGTGACAAGAGATTGTATTAAGAGAGTGTTAGAATCAAATAAAAGGAGGAATAGGTGTAGTGAGATAGGCAGATTTGATAGCTTTCCCCATTCCAAGAATAAAAAACAAAAATAATAATAGGCGAGTTCATTGCAGGCATCTGTCAAGAAGAAGGCTAGAGCTCTGAAAGCTGATTGCAGTCGATAATAAAAAACCTTTTGAGACAGATTCCAAGGACCTGAAAAACTGGTAATGGGCCATTCCATATAATCGGTGCCCTGAAAGGCAGTAACCCGTCTAATGGGTACAAAAATAGTCTTTCTTCCTTCTCCACCCTAATATTCTCCTATAAAAAACTAACTTTATATGGCACTGGAAATAATAGCACACAGCAAGAACTATACTTTGTGGTATTATCGAGCTTCTCAAGTGTCTGAAAGGTACAAAGCTAACAACCAAATGACTTCAGCATAGAAAATGTCCCAGAATTTGTGATATTACTTCTAACACAGAAATACTGGGGAAAAATAACAATCTTAACCTAAAATCAAACCTAAAATGACAACCACAAGCTTTGTAGCTGGTGTTTTATTTCATTATGGTAAAAACCTGTAATAGCCTCCCTTGTTTATTCATTTTAGTGAGTTGTAATTTGAAGAAACTAGAGAGGTTTTCTAAGATCCTTCATAGCTGAAAAGTGGTTAGGTGCCTGTAAGACTTGCTTTGTTGTTGTAAGTTGAATACCTCCAGGTAGATTTTATTATACCAATAATCACAGTGTACACTCTGTACTAACGGGCAGAAAAGACAGAAAGTAGAACGTATCGTGATGTGGAGGATACTCTCACTCTGGCAGGCAGGAGTGGGAATGAGATGGGCAGAAGGAACGGAGCAAGTGACTATCACGAGAAAAATAAATTAGGGATTGTGTGTTTGAGACTGATCTCAAAAGAAAAATACCTGTTCGCACATCCACAGATGCTATCATAGGTAAATTTAAGAAATCATAAATTTTGTATCAATAAATTTTCACAGCAGTGGACTATCAACTTTATATAAAGGAAAATTATAATTTGATATATTTCTTGATATTAGAGCCCACATTTTAAGAGCCATCTAAATTCACCTCTGTTTGCTCGTGACATGAAAGAAAATCCTTTTTCTATACAACAAATGTAGATGTATAAAATCTACATGATTTCTTGACTTAAAATATTCTTTCTTGCTATAAAAGTAAAGTCCACCCATTCCAGGAATATTTGAACATGTATAAATATGTATACCAAAAAGAATCACTACAAAATCATGGTTTCAGATTTTCTAAAACAGAAAAAATGAAATGAAATAAGCAAAGCATATTTCAGACCTGTATTTTGAACATGATTAAATCTTTGATTCAGAAGGTAATATGTTTCCTGAGTATTTAGTTACTTAAAGCAGAAGGTTTCCTCTTCCAGATATGTAACTCTAGCCTGGAGCGTCATATGGCTGAATTGGCCTGTCATTGTCACCTGGCCTGGCATGGGGCATCCAACTAGGGAGGGCAGCCAAGAACAGCAGGCAAGAGGGAGACTGAGAAACAGTGAGGTCTCCCAGTGGTGAGGTTCCCTGAGGGTAGCAGGTGAGCACTGGAAAAGCCCTATAGCTGTCAGAGCAAAGAGCAATTTATGTATCTGGCTGTACTATGAGGGGCCCCATCCTATTTGGTCTGGGCTTATTCATATGATGCTCTGCAATACTACATTTCACATTCATGTTCCCCTTGAGATGCATTTGAACTTCAAGTATTTTCCCTCTAATGGTACTGGGTTTATTATCCCTACGGCGGACAGCTCTTAACAACATCCAGTAGCACTTTATTCGCAGGTGATATTTATTACATTTTTATTTTCTTCATCCAGGTTTATTGAGTTTGAAGAATGGGTAGGGATTTTTTTCTGTTTGTACTGGTCATTTGTCAGCTTTGATGAAGTCTTTTTCATGTGAGAACATTCTGGCCCAGTGTCATAATCATTGTACAAGTGCATGATGTTTAATTGTACTGTAAACTAAAAATGAAATCCTAAGTCTCCCAACCCCAAGTGATTGAATGGATCCCCCTTAGCCAAGGAGATCCCAGAAAAACCTTAAAACTGAGTTCCTAGCCATGAAGGAAAGAGAGGTCAGACACACTTCCTTATAGCCCCTCCCTTTTAGAGTTTAGAGCCAATAACAGATGATCATTAACGTTAAAATAGAGATCCTAGGACTAAGGAAACAGAGTCTTCGCAGTAATAAGATACTAATTATAAATAGGACCTAAGACCATGCAAGGCAAAGGTTAAATCACACCTGCAGGCCATCAGTTTGCTTAACAGATCATTTTAAGCCCCTACATCATGGCTTGCTCTAGGACTTGGAGACTTCCGTATCTTAACTTAGACATTCCTTTGTGCTAACCCCAAGCCTTTAGACCAGGGTGTTCAACCTGCAGCCTGTGGACAGCATGCTGATTTTGTGAGGACTTTTTTTGCTTATCTGCAGTATCAGATATCATGAAAAATATGCACAGACCCTTTTTTTTGCTAATCAACTTCCCTTAGGGTTTATCTATTATTGTGTGACCCAGGATAACTCTTATTCTTCCAATGTGCAGCAGAGTAAAAAAAAAGGTTGGACACCACTGCTTTAGACAAAGCTTTATTCTTTCGACCAATTACAAATTAAAGAATGTCTGAATACACCTATAACCTATAAGCCCCACTTTGGAATGCCCAACCTTTTCAGACCAAACTAATGTACACTTCCCTGTATTGATTTATGATTTCACCTACGATTCCTGTCTCCCTGATTGTCTAAACCAAACTGTATCCCAACTTCCTAGGGAACATTTTCTTAGGACTTCCTGAGTCTATGTCTTGGACTTAATTGCATTTTTCTGCTGAAGAGCCAAGTCATTTTTACAAATTGATGTCAAATAGATCTCCTATAGTTAAAAGTAGTAGATGCTAAGTTTGATTTCCCCTAGTCAGAAATATTATATTCTGCCAACAGTGGAAGATGCCACTGCAATAATAGCTTCACTGTGTTCTGACAATGTTCATACACAGGGATCCTTAATGTTTTCAGAAAGAGCCAACAGAGTAGTAGGATGATCATTTTCTACTGTTGATGCTAACCTTATCTCACCCCGCCCTTCATATGTGAAGCTGCCTGCAGGTACAATCTTTGTCTTTTGCATTGATCCGATGTTGACTGAGCCCTGTGTGCAAGACACTGACCTGGGGATGGGCAGAGGAGTGGGCAAGGGAGTGGTAGAGAAGATTAAGGAATTGAGAATCTAGTTGGATAAATAGATCTGTAAAAAATGCACTTTTATATACTACCAAAGCATAGAGAAAGAAAGGATATTTTTTTCCCCTTAATTATCACAGAGTCATCCCAGAAGAATTGACATTTCAGTGCGTTAAAAAAATGGGTAGAGAATTTTTAAAGCTGTTGTTTAAAAAATGGAATAATTTGTACATATAAAAGAATAAATGTATGTACCATTTATATAAGTTATATAAGCAGAGATGAACATAACTCTAAAATAAACACGGGTGAGCCACTAGTGAGGAACTATTCCCTTGCCCAAACCCTAAGGCCCCCCAGGTGGCCTCGGGCCCCTGTGAGGTAGCCACTCCAGGAAGGGCTATGAAAGACAGGGAAGAAAGGGCATCTGTGTTTCAGGAATCACACAACTATGGGAGTCTCCAAATGATTAGTTTGATTGCTCAGGTGGCGTTGAGATCCTTGAGTGATACAGGAAGATGTAATGACCGCCTGCAGGGGATCATGGAGGCTGTGCTGAGTAGTAAAGTATAAATTAATGGGCAACTCTCTCAACCCCCACCTGCCATAGTTACCATATCCTGGGCATTTAAGCCAATGAGGCTTCCATGGGAGAAATCAGCTTTTCTGAACAATGGCCCTGGTGCTTATTTTTCATAAGTAGATTGGTAGATTGGTGAGCCAGTGTCTGATTAGGGTGAAGTAGCTCAAAATTCTTCCTTGATTCTGTAGCATTTACAGAGCATATCTAGTTTATGATTACAATTTTTTGCCTTCATCTCAGAAAATTCTCCATGCCTCCTCATTTATAAAGATTTTTCTTATCAAACATTATTGTTCATATCAATAATAGCATTTTCTTAAAAATATTTTTACACATTAAAATAAGTGGGACTAATTTAAGTGACTCAGAATAACCTCTCTAAAAATTTGACTAAACAACCTTAGGAAACAACAGAAAGAAAGCCAGTGAACCTCCCCCAAATAAAATTTCGCTTTGGTTGATTTATAGAAAAACCTAAGGTAAAGCTAAAGAATAATGTACATTTTCATACGGTATTTAGAGAATAGCTACAAAAATTAAGTTTAAGTATGTAAGGTAGTTACAGCTTTATTTTAAAAGTTAAAATGCATTATTAGTAATAATCTAAAAATTATGTCAATTACTTTACATTTTGTACCACAAATATACTTAATTATCTCTGTCTATCAGTGAAGCCATTTTTCTCATAAACCTATTCCATGGTAATCTTGAAAGACTTAATTTAGTAAGGATTATAGGGGTCACCTGGTCGCAACCTTTAAGATATTTGGAAAGCAGGGTATATATCAACTGAACATTTTTTCCTCTTCCAATTTATTCAAGAAATTAAAACAAGAATTTTCCAGGGTACAGGTATAAAAGGGTATATTCTTTACAGGAAATCACAGTGCTGACAGATGGCTAAGACTTCTATCCAAGAAAAATTTTGTGCTTGAACTTAAGAAAATGGAAAATTTCTTTGCTGGACCTCACATAGTATTTTCAGAGCTGATTGAAAGTCAAAAAGATGAATGTGGAAATAATATGTTCTTGAAAACATGGCATAAAAGGTTATTTTGAAAAATCACCAAGATGTAGCTGCCTAATTAGGTACAATAGACAGTGCCAGTATTCCCTGTAGATAGAGAATAAATCTAGACTCCTAGCAGATTGCCACCCCCTCCCCAAGTGGTGTCCCTCTCACTAGTTAACCTGAAATGTCTGGGTACTTCTTTAAGGCTCCTGTAGGCAATAAATGTAATTCAGTTAGGTTAAAGGTCATTTGAATTAGGAGGAATAATATATAATTTGATCTATTTGCTAATTAGTATGATGAATTAGATCATTATGTATTCTTGTGTAGGAGAGGAAGAAGACTAAACATTTACATTTTGATGAGAGAACATTCATAAAATAGTATTTTGCACATTGGAGTGGCTTCCTGTACATGATCCAAATATCTCATTTTATAGACTAAATTTCATTCATTTCTTTAATTAGTGACAGAGCTATGACTGTAACTTGAGCGTTGGGTGGCTTAAGTTCTCTTCCAAGTAGAACACATTGCATGGCATAGAAAGAAGACAAGTAGAACTTAATAAATCTTGTCCCATCCATCAGCCCTTCGGGAGAGATGCTAGGACTCAGGACAAATCGGAAGCATATTAGACAAGGACAAAAAACAGATTTGGCAGCTTAAAAGGAGGAATCAAGGCTTGCCCACTCTGAACAGCCACCTTAATTCTGATTGTTAAGTTCATCCCCTCTTAAAAAGATTTTGATATTTCCAAATATATGCTTTCTAGGCTTCATGTTACTGTATTTAAGAACTATCATCATTCGATCAATTGATATTAGTAATTATCATTGCTTGTTATTACTAGAAATCAGTTTAAAAGGACAAATTTACTTTGTTAAAGACTTCTGAGAGATTATATTAATGGAGTTGTATACACATTCTTATTAGTACAGTTTTCTTCTGTTATATTTTAAATTAACATAGAATTTCTCCTCTAATTTCTGCATAGAAAATTCATAGAGATAAAATCGTTCACCTAGGGCTACTGTCATTTGGGATAATTTCTCTGTCTTCTCTAAAGGATAAAATATGAAATATCTTTTTTTCTTTATTAAATCATAACTGTGTGCATTAATGCATTTACGGGATACAATGTGCTGATTTGATATACAGTGCGGGATGCTGACATCTAACTGATTAACATAACCGTCATCTCACTTATTTGTTGTGGTAAGACATTTATTCTCTATTCTCAATAGTTTTGAAATGTACCAATGCATTATACACATTAGGTAAGGTCCCACCAAATACTTTGCTACAGACCCACTCTTGTAGTAATCCTATTATCAGTCAATCAACATGTACATACATAAAAATTTCAGAAAGGAAAGTAAATCAAATTGGAATTGATCCCTTCTCAGTGAGCTTTTGTGGCTCTCAGCATTATCTGCTTTCTAGTATATTTAGACTCCTTCATTTCATAGTTTTGATAATTTTTCTTTCTAAAAGTTGAACTGGTGCCTTGCTGATTTAATATTTCTCACTGTGACCTTTTTTCTTATTAATTTATTAGTAATGAATGATTAAACAAATTAACGAAACACATAATGATCATCTGTATTTTCTTCTTAAATCCTGAAGTCTCTCTCTCTCTCTAACTCTGTGGCATTTGAAAAGCACTTCCTTAGGGAGCATTTATCTCACCAGCATTGTGTTCCGCCCACCAGGGGGACGTGACTAACAGGTACACCCTCAGAGAAGAACTCAAGTGCAGGCGATCTGACAGATCTGTAGGCTTCCCAATGACATTAAATATAAAGCTGTGCTCACCTGCCTTTGTGCAGGAGTCTGCTATTACTGGTTTCTACTGAAACATAAGGATGAGTTTACGCCATTATTAGTGGGAGGATCTTTGATTTATTAAATTCACTTCAATCAGTATAATTTGCATTTTGTATGTGGTTGAAAAATTGTTCCGTGCATTTGTCAAATAGAGAAAAATGGAGATTTATGTGGGTGATGTTGTGGGAATAGGAGGTGTTACCATGAATCTTCCTCCTGAAAGTGGCTGTAATTTACTAGAGACTAGAGAATACGCCATGATGGAACTAGGCAGGCTGTAAAATACAGACGCCATCTGCTGTAGGAAGAACCCAAGGACAAGGCCACCTGTTCCTACATTACCACGGCCCTTGCCCGAAAATTTCACATGTACTCATATGTTGTTTGCCGTTTCTCTGACTCATGCAGCTAGCTAATAACGAATGGGAATTTTTCACATACTCTTTAAGTGAATACCCTATTATCAGAGTCAGTTCTGACTTTATTACTAATGTATATGAATGTGTTTTCTTTTTTTTTTATCAGTTCCTTTCCTGGTCAATCAGTTACATGATTTTTTTTATTCATTCAACATTCAATAATAATCTATTGAGGATCTAGAATATGCCAGGCATTTGTTCATAATAGTGAACAGAAACAAAAAACAGAATGCAAAATATTCTTGCTTTCATGGAGCTTACAAATTTTATAAAACAGGAGGTAATCAAGATAAATAACTAAAATTAACACTATGCTATCTAGTGGTGAGAGTTAGGGAAGAAAGGAAAGCAGAGGGAGAAGGAGGTTGTGAGCAGGGGTTGTGATTTCCAATAAGCTGGCAGCAAAGGCTTCCATTCAATAAAAACAGGGTAGTTGTGAAGGAGCAAGGCAGGTGGCTCTTGGGGAAAGTTGTGGGAAGATTGGGCAAAGCGGCAGGCACAGCAGGGCAGAAGGCCCAAGAAGGAAGCGTGTTGCATCCTGCTCTGCTGAGCTGAGGAGGCCGGTGTGCCTGGAGTGAGTGGGGAGAGGGGCACAGGGACTATGTTCCAAAAGGCAAGAAGGCACAGGCCTGTGGAACTTTACAGGCCAACGTAATGACTGTGGCTCTTCCTTTTAAATGAGATGAGGAGCCGCTGGGCCATTCTGAGTAAAGGAGAAGTAAGACAGAGGGGGAGTGCCTCTGCCTGTTGACTCCGGGGAAGCAGCAGCAGTGGAGGGAGCCAGAGAGGAGGCCGCCCTAATAATCCAGGCGAGAGGTGGTAGTGGCTTGGACAGGTGGTAGCAGTGGAGGTCAGGGAAAGTTCTGAATGTATTGCACATGTTTGTTTGATGGGATTTACTAATAGATAGGTGAAAGGGGAAAGATCATGCCCAAGGTTTTACCTGAGTGATTGACTGGGTAAAGTTATTATTAACTTCTAGGAGAGGGCATTTGAGAGGATATAGGATCTTCATTTCATAGCACTGAGTTTGAAGAATGTGATTTAGATTGAAAATGCTACCACTGTTATAGATTTTTGACTACCTTTTTATATTAAAACAGAAAACATAACTGAATAATGAAAAGTACACACACTTAGATGTAGAAAATTTACTTTCTTTGGCTCAGCAGTGGGTCAAGAAGACTTTTTTAATGTCTGTTAAAAATACAAAGTCAATAATGGCTGAGATGAGAATACTTCCTGTAAATTAAACAATCAAATTTGCAAAAGCTTGCTTACACAGTGTGAATTTTAACTAAACCATGACACATTACTCTCTAGTCTTGCTTAAAATCAGGATAAAATGTTTTAGGAATTCTTTGCTAATACATAAAACAAATATAGGTTGTTTGATGTGCTGAAGTAGCCAATGTGTCTGTTTTGATTGACAGATGAAAATATGTGTCCCTCCGTTTCATGAAACTACGTGGTGTCAGTTTATATCACTGAGATGGCTATCATTGTGATTGTGAATATTGAGTTCAAAGTACTTGCAATGGTTTGCCAAAATGCTTCCTATTCCCGTGTGAAATATTTCTCACATTTCCCTGCCTACAATAACAAGGTGCAGGGTTGGTAATTCTTCCAAGTATGTGAATTTCTGTAAGTGTGTTTGACTTCAGTAATGCTAGATTTTGTGTACATATGCATGTGTCTGTTATTCTTAGGATTTATCCTGAATTTAAAATTTTTTTTTCAGAAAGAAATTTCACTGCCTTAGCAAGATTTTTAGATCCTTGAAATGAGATAATTTAAAGTATAACTCTTATTCTTGAGAAATAATTTATCACGTCATGTTGTTGAATCATACCATTAGTCATGAAACCAAAACCCTATATTTAAAAAAGTAACAGTCTCATGTTTAAAGACTCTCCTTTGAACATTTCAAAGAATCTTAAGCAAGTCTTTATGTAACACTAAATTATAAATTTCACCTTTTAATTTTATATCTATGGGTAGAATTCATTCTTTGGGCTAAGAGTATGTATACATGAATTCTTAGGGCAAGGCTAGTACAGTGTTATTTGGGGGACGGGGGGAATAAGCTGCTTGTGGAAAGCCATTGTACACCTTGCCTTGTCCTGTTTTCCTGGACTATCCAATCTACTTCCTATATTCGTATGAGATCCGAAAATATCTGTATGTTAATTTCTACTTCGCAAGTTTTTCCAAACTGACCTCTCTATGAACACTGGCCATTTCTGAGAACTGTGGCCACGGTTCATAAGCTACTTTGGATATTGGTCTATTAGTAGTTGAAGCTCATAAAAGCGAACCCAAAACACAACCAGTCAAGAAAGATCCAAGTGGAGTTCTTTCTGACATCCCAGTTCTGGGAAGGTGGGGGGATGGGTGAGCCCAGCCCCATGAAGTCATCCCAGAGTCGGGGATTGGGGGGAGCACTCTGCCATCCTTGACATTTACTTTTCACGTTGATCCCTGGCTTCTCTATTTCTAGCTGGCAGGAGGAAGGGAAAAATGAGTCCAGAGAAAGGGCTTTTTTTTTTTTTTTTCAGTTTTGGTGAAGGGCGACCTTGAACCCGCCACCCCCAGTATATGGGGCCGGCACCCTACTTCTTGGTCCACAGGCGCTGCCCGAGAGGGTTTTTGTGGACGGTGTGCATGTCGCCCACATCAGGGGGAACTGTGTCTCAAGGCCACATCTCCTTTCCCACTGAGCAGCAGATCCCCAGGAAGAAGCAAAGAATGAGTGTGGAGGCTCACCAAGCACTATGCGGAATCTTCTAGTAATGTGCCTCACCAAGCAGTATGTGGAATCTTCTAGTAATGTGCCTTTGCTTCTACCAAGCAAAGGACCGAATGCCTGGTCAACTATAAATTCCAAAAATTAGCCATTTTATTGAAGTCAAAAGAAATTTATCCTTATATAATAATTTCTTTATTTGATATTCTACTTCTCAAATATTTGTATCATGGAAGAAAGCCACAGTTAGCATTTCCATTGGGACTATTGAATGACCAGAAGATATACCCCAAAACGGAACAAGAGTCATTTTTGAATTTTATGTTGTTCTGATTTACTTAAAAGATTAGTGAAAGTAATTAAAATCTTACCTTTTTAAGTTTTAAATTCGGAAATTTGGTTAGAATCCTGAGAATATCTAAAACTATCTTCATCCGCTCTTAGTAGATGCTTCCCCCGCCCCACGCAGAGACACAGAACTATTGCTGATCCAAAAACCCAGGGAGGAAATTTCACCTCCCCTCCCTTCCTTTCCCTGGGCTAGTCTGTTTAATTTTAAAAGCACAACTTTGCTTTCACAAAGTATACCAGACAGGAATTTGTTCAAATTCCTCAAAACCAAGCCAAGGAAAGTTTCAGAAAGTTCAGACATGCATGGCAGAATGGAAAGAACGGTCTGTGGGGGTGAGCACGGTTTTAGGGGCGTGCTGCTCCTGACCTTCACTTCTGGGTGGACTTGAGGATGCTTCTTAGCCTCATTGAGCCGTAATCTTTTCATTTGTCTTGTGACAGTGACAAGAAAGAGCTTGCCAGCGAGTTGATACAGAATTCAAACATAGAAAGGCCCCGCGTGTAATAGGATGCTCTCTCTCTCTGCTTAATCTGTGAAAGTCCTGGGAAGCTCACGGTTATTATTCCTGTAGGTTCATTGCCAGGACTGGACTATGGTTTTCCCGGGTTTGAGCTCTCTGATAGAGCCCAGACTACCACTGACTCTGCCCAGGAAGCTGCCATCTTGTCACACGGGGCTTTTTGCATTGACAACGCAGAACTTGGCTCCCATGGATGTCTGTTACCCGGGCAAGAAAACGAAGCTGGACCCTGCTCTGGCAGAGACATTCCTGGCAGTGATGGCCCCACACAGGCTGCTCACATCTGCTGGGCCTGGCTAATGTTTGCATAGCAGCATGGGCTCCCAGCCTGCCCCTGACTCGGCTCCTCCGGGGACTGAGGCATCTTCTCAAAGCTCCACTCCTCCTTTACCTGAGAAATTGGAGAGGGGAACCTAGGTTCTCAGGACCCAAGAAAACTCACCTGATGATCGCACCTGACCTTCCTCTGGACCAGGGAAGTCTGATGGGAACAGAGGATTATGGTACGTCTGGAGGCTCAGGGTCCAACCCACGTACCACTTCCGTGCCATGTGACCTTGGCAGGTGACTCAGCTCACCTCAGCCACTATTTTTTCATCTGTAAAATAAGGTTAGTAGCACTAGGGAAGAAGTAAGGAATATATGAGTTAAGCCTGCCTTCCACCAACACCAACTCCTTACAAGTCTCAGCCACCTTGATTAATATGGTGACATTAGTTAGCTAACATTTAAGCGCTGTGGGGGGATGGTGCTGTGATGGCATCCTGCCGTGTACAAATGCCACGTTGATGCTGAAGCCATACAAGCAATGGCTCTTAGACAAAGCCAGGATAAAGACTGGCATAAAGGAGACACCAGGACAAAGGCTGGGACAGAGCAGAGGCTGGAGCAGATCTGTGAGCACCTGTGTGCCTGGACCTGGAGGGGTTCAGTGACATGGAGAGGTACACAGTGGATTTGTTCCCCTTGCTGGGACTGACGGGGAAAGGGATCACATGAGGTGACAAAGAGAGGGCCTGCAAAGGAAATGGAAGCCAGAAGTCTGGGCAGAGCTGTGCAGCTGGACATGAGCGATGCCGTGCGGACAGGGTTGGGGGACAGCAGTGCCCATCATCGGGGGTGGCTGCATCTGGCAGTGCGGCCTGGGGGCATCCTTAGGCAGGCGAGCAGGACTGCTGCTACAAGCTTGGGAGCTCTGGCAGCTGGTGTGGGTCACCAGCTGGCCTCAGGCACCATCTCTTCACAGAAATTAATATGGATAGTCCCCTCCTGGAGGCCCTCCAAGATGGCAGATGAGCAGACTGGCCAGCTTTCCAAGTCTGTTGACCTCTATAATCGCTTCTCTCCTCATCCAGCACACCCTTCCCTTTTACGAATGGTTTCTCTCTCTGAGTATTTCTACAAGCACCTGTCTAGGACCTACGCCCTCTGCTTTGTTACTTTCATTACCTTTGTCCAGACGAGCTTATCTCTGTATTATCTGTCAGGCACTGTCCTGGGCGCTAGGATTTTGATTGGGAAGCATAACAAAGTTGCTTCTCTGTGTAGTTTGCAATCTACAAGAGGAGAGAAAATATGAATAGCTTTTAGCTTTAAAACCCAGACGGACTTTTAAAAATACTACATTTTCCTGGTAAAAGGAGATAAAGGTATGCCCCCACCTTGTAGAGAATTAGTGCATTCCTAAAATCAAAGCTTTTGAGAAAAAGACAGTAAGAGATATTATTGGACCTGAATTTGTCATGCAATTAAGATTAAACCTTGAAAATTAGTCTTTGGATTGTTGTCTCTTTTTAAAGTAAGAGGTAATCAAGAGTTCTAGGTCAAAATATAAGGGTTAAAAGGATAAAAAAATCAATGGGCCAAATTAAAGAGCCCTTTCATTCAAATTTCTATGAAGAGGACAGTCCTTCCTTGTGCCCCTTTAAACTTCAATAATTTGTGCTGGATGAATGTTTAATATGTGCCCATAAAGGCAATAGCAAAGGAATTCAAGTATAAGAGAATTCTAAGTCACACTTGCCAGAGAAGGTTCTTATTTCCAACCCAGGAGTAGCCACCACTGATGAAAAGGCAGCGTGTGACAGGTTGACCAAATAAGAGATCTGAACAAAGCATTCAACTCCCCTTCCTCTGAAAAGGACATCTGACCTTGTGCTCTCATTCAGAATCCTCTTGAATGAATCTAGTAAAGAGGTCCATAAAAGCCCTCTGTTAAGTGTACAATTCTGTGTTATATCAACAAATAATAATAATTTTCCCTTTAAAATCATTTTAGAGGTTTCCATAAACTGTATCTTTAAACAGAGGTTATTATAGTTCAGACAACCAGCTTAAAAGTGATGCATGAGGCACAAGTGCATACACACACACACTACGAAAAGATTTACGAATACAGTAAACTGGTTACCAAGGAGGAACAATGAGTTATACCTGCTGAATAATGAGTTAAATAAAATAT
Source organism: Galago senegalensis (assembly GCA_963575145.1). NCBI lineage: Eukaryota > Metazoa > Chordata > Mammalia > Primates > Galagidae > Galago > Galago senegalensis. Next base: position 28,033 of record CAUYTI010137548.1, on the reverse strand, counting down.
TATTGAAACATTAAATAACAGCTCCATGTTCACACGTATTACTCTATGGGTTGAACTGCTGACTGCATTTCCAGGGATGATTTTTCTATAGTTCTCTGGGTCTGGGATAAGAAGATAATTTCCCTCCATCAGCCACGGTGCAAATGTCTGATTGCTCTCTTGATGTCGTTAGCCCAGTTTCTTGCTAGAAAGGTGTGCTTGCTGGCCAAATGAGCTCGGGCCCAGTGCAGCGGCCTTGCCAATGTGCCTAATGAGAGCGTGGAGAGACACTTCATTCCAGGCATAAGCAGGCCAGGCCACAGCTGCCCAAAGCTCTCTGCTGATTGCGTTTGTTATGCTATTGTATAATGGGTACTTGCACCATATTTTATGAATGATGGCTTTTTCTGTCTCCTTTGCCACTGTTCTATTATCAATATGGTATGTACATGTGTATCTAACGTTGTCTTAAAGTTTGTTGTTAAAATCAGGCAGTAAAACAGGCACATATTAAGGTATAAACAGATAATGTTGGTGGGGGGGGGGAAATACCCACTGGCACACCAAGGATCATGACTTGTTGGCTTGGGTGCAGCCAGGAGACTCTCCCCACTACAATTCAGCCCTGCTTTGTGCTAATGATGGCCTTTCATCTCTGTGCTATGACTGTTCATAAGCCAAACTGTGATCAGGCAGACCAGACTACATATCAACAGAGAAACATGCTTTACATACACCAATTTAAAACTCTTATTTTAATCAAGTGCTCATTTATCCAATCCCATTTCTGCTCTATATCTTAAATCAAAAAGAATTTTTTTTTTTTTTTTTACTTCTGGTTTCTGCTCTGACTATACAAAGAGCTCAGTGTTGTCCTCACAATAAAAAAAGCTGAAAGTTAACAACTCTGAATATCAATACTGCCTCTTAGATCCAAGAGAGAATTGGGGTCACAGGGCAAACCACTGCCTGGAATTTTGGAGAGACAGGTGAATACAGAGAATCAGAACCTGTGGGAAACAGAAGCCACTGGATCCAGAAACACTTCAACTGTCATTGACTAACTATTGGAGGCTGATCATGGACTAGCTTAGGGTTAAATGCCCTTCCCATTTCTAGATTTTCCACACTTCCATGAGTTTTATTCTCAAGTTCTGAGGATGAAATTCAGAGAAAAATTCCCTCATACTTCCTACAAGTATGGAGGAAAAGTAACTGTTTTAAAATAAGCCCAGAGCTCTCTGTTTTCTGTGAAAAAGCCATACCCTACAATCAATACAGTGGCCATGAAGTTCATGTGCAATTTAATGGGCACCCTGTACACTTCTCCAGAACCTCATCTGACCTAAGAAAGGAGACTCAAATCAGAAGACTGGGTCCTCCTCTAAACTTCCCGTATCACATAAATTGAAGGAGGAAAAAAGGCTAAGAAACTCTTCTGATGGTCACAACCCAGAGACTCAGGTTTACTAATAAGGTTGAGATTTAATCTTAAGGTTGTACAATGCCTCTTCCCCCAGTACCTTTCCTTTTGAGTAGATACCTAATACTAGGATTGCAGGATCAAATGGATGGTCTACTTTGAGCTCTTTGAGGACTCTCCAGACTTCTTTCCATAGAGGCCATACTGGTTTGCAGTCCCACCAACCCTGCATGAGTGCTCCCTTCTCTCCACATCCCTAGCATCTGTCGCTTCAGGACCTTGTGATGTCGACCATTCTCACCTGGATTAGCGGACATCTCAAAGTGGTTTTGATTTGCATTTCTCTAATAATTAGAGAGCTTGAGCAATTTTTTCATGAGTCTGTTGGCCATTCACCCACCTTTCTTCATGAGAAAAGATTCTGTTTGTATCTTTTGCCCAGTTTTTAATGGGGTTGTTTGATCCTTTTTTTGTGGACTTGGTCAGTTCTTTGTAGATTCTGGTTATTAGCCCTTCGTTGGATTCGTAGCATGCAAATACCTTCTTCTACTCTGAAGGACATCTCTTTGGTTGTTGATTGTTGTGCAGAAGTTTTTTAACCTGATCAGGTGCCATTCATTTATTTTTGTTGATGCAGAAATTACCTTTGGGTTCTTCATAAGTTCATTCACAAATTGATAGTGTTGAGAGTTTTTCCCACATTTTCTTCTAGAGTTTTTATAGTTTTGTGTCTTATATTTAAATCTTTTATCCATCATGAGTTGACTTATGTAAATAACAAGAGGTGGGAGTCCAGTTTTAGTCTTTTACGTGTGGCTCACCAGTTTTCCTAGCACCGTTTATTAAGTAGATTCTTATCCCTAGTATATACTTTTTCTTTTTATTTTATTTTATTTATTTATTATTACTATTTTTTTTTTGCCAGGGCTGGGTTTGAACCCACCACCTCTGGTATATGGGGCTGGTGCCCTACTCCTTTGAGTCACAGGCACTGCCCTCTTTTTTTTTTTTTTTTTTTTTTTTTGCTTTATCAATGATCAGGTGGTTATATGAGACTGGTTTCATTTCTAGGTTCTCTAAAAAAATAAATTCTTGCTATTGTGGTTATTCTGGCATAAATTGATCAGGCCTACCTCCTAGTTAAGTTTTAAATTATTGTTTGTGTATAATAATCTGAAAGACAAACTATAAGCATCCCCAAATCAGAAAAGTAGTCTTAGTATTTTCCACAAACATTGGCTATAATTTTCAGACTTTTATAAAATTTTTATTTCATAATTATTAATTACTTGAACATTACACCAAATTCTCATCTTTTTGCTTTGATTTCCTTTGATTCTAGTTCTCAATAAATCTTTCAGAAATGGGTGACACAGCTAAATGACTCTAAAAATAGATCAGATTTCTGGCATAATATCGCTTTGTTGCTCTTTGAGAAAACTGAAAAGCTTCTAATTAAAATTTATTTAGTGTTTTCATGGTGACCAACAAGTACCATCATTGCCCTAGTATGCCCATGGAAGGCTGAGGCTCAGGCTGATCCAATGCCACCTAGGTAAGAAATAGAGGAAGGTAACTGACAGATAATTATAGCAAAGTGTAGTTTTTGGGTAGCTTTTTTTAAAAACCAACTAATGGAAAATGAATTTTCAAGAAGCTCCTTGATCTGGAATCCCCACTAATCCAAGGCACAGGGCTGATGGAAGGCAGGGGTTTGTCTGATATGACTTCTCCTTTGCTGTGCCATTACTCCCAGCCTACCTGGAAATTGCTGAGCCCTAGGAGGCAGGAAAGTTTTCGTTGGCACGTGGGCTCCGTATGCTGGGAACCGTTCTACTTTAATAGCTGAGCTTCCCTGCCAATGTCAGCATCCAACCCCGTCAACACTTCTTTTCCATTTGTGAGTACTACCGTTAAAACTTTCACCTCTCCTTTTCTAGAAGTAGTTTCTATATGGAACTTGCAAGTTTAGAAATTGTCTAAGTTTGAAGAAATATATTTCAACTAGGAATCATTATTAGTTATTACAACATTTAACTCAGAAAATACTGTGTATGTACACATATATGTTCTTTTTTCTACATGATCTTTGATCTTTTTGCAAAACTGTAGTGATAAAGACAGTGAAGTGTAAAGTAGCAGTTAAAGTGATTTCACCAGTGAGGCAAGTTTGTGCCAAAATGATGCTTAATAAAATAAATAAAAATCTTAATGGAGACACTCAAAAACATAAGGCTTATAACTATAAAGCATTTAGACTAAACAATGTCCTAGTGTATGTTTTCCACATTCTAGAATAGCAAATAAAAAATACTTCGTTCTGCTTTACTTGGCTTTATCATTTTGATGGTGGTGTGGCAATTCTCAGGCTGAGTGTGTGGGTGTGTGGGGCTCGTTAGTTGAGAATGTGAACAAGTTGTGTTAATAATTGTTATCATCATAAGGTTATAGCACACTCTATCAGGGAAAATTCTTGAGTTAATTTTGGGGGAAAATAGTTTAGTAAATTTGAATATGATTTAAGCAATTGTTCATAAAGGTTTTATTCATTAGAATAATGATGTCATCCCAAATAATTGTTTAGCTGGTTTATTGTTCAGTATATATCTGCAATTCAGGATGGGCCTTTCTTGCTAGTGCCAGCCTGCTGACATTCTTATTTCACCCAAGTAGATACAGTCAGCCTTAGTGACAGGTTCATTATGTTGAAACCAGTTGTCCATTGTAAAAATACACATCTCTTACTGGTGTTTTTTTCATGGTCTCATGACAAATGGATTTACTACTGTTGGGTAAAATTTAATTTTTCCATATGTCTAACTATCAGGATTTGAATTATCAGCTCACGCAAAGTAGATGTTGAGGTGGGGTAGGGGAATTGGGTGGGATAAAAACATTGCAGAAAGGTGCAAGGAATCTGAGCATTGGCTGTTGGCTAATATATTTTTTAACTATGTGGCTAAAATCTGTATAAAAGATATTAAATCGGACAGTGGAGAGAATGAGAGAAACTGATAGTTCATCAGAACCAAAAAGGATTTCAATATAGATTTTTGTCACCAAAAAGTAACCTCAAGCTACAAGTGATAGTGGAGTTAAAGAGGCAGCCCTATTGTTGTAAATCTGCTTGTTGCTGCTCAGAATTCATTGTTGAGCTGTTGTGAGCTCTGTAGCAAGTTTGTATTCAACACTCTGTTTCATGGGCCAGACGAAAACAGATTCCATGAACACGGATTAAGCATAAGTCTGTTTCATTCTTTGTTTTTCCATGATTATACTGAATGTCTCATTTTGATTAACAAGAAAACCCCCATACTGGTAAAAAAGAAAAAAACAAAATCAAAAACATGTTTTTGTGGTTTGTCTCGGAATAATTCAGAAAGTAGTGCCATTGTTTTGTTGAGGAAAGTTTTGTACAGTTTATTCGATTCAAAAATACATGAGTTGTTTTTATAAAAGTTAATTAATATACTTATAATGCCTCATTCTATAGAGATCATATCCCCTCCCCCAATGCAGGTATGTCCAGTCATCTTATTAAATTGCAGGAATTTTAAAAGAAATAAGATTTTTCATCCAATGTATAGTTCATGAAACCAGAATGATAAATGTTAATATAATGATACTGTTGAGATATTGGCTGTATGGGGCAAATACTTTATGTAAATAAATGATATCTTGGTATGTAGGCAATAAGACTTCAGAAACCTTTAGAGAGGAATAAAATGTCAAATTCCAAGGTAGGTTATAATAAATAAACATTTATATTTATAAGTCCACTTATTATTTAAAAAATAGGTCTTTAGTTCTCTCCTTTGACTTAAAATTATTTAATCTCCAAATAGTTTATAAGCCAATAGAGAATTTTTAATAAATATCCTAACTTCCATTTTGTCCACTGAATTCTCCCCAAATGAGAAGATTTAATTCAATTAAAAAATATATTTAATATAAATTATGTGCCAGGCTCTGAGCTAGGCCCTGCAGGGCAGAAGCTACAAAATAACACACAATATTAAGATAGCAAAGTTTTCCCCACTTGGGCGATTTTGTAAGCAGAGGACATGAGGCGATGTCTATAAACCTTCTTGCTCATCACCCCTTGGCCATCAGAGGTGCTATTGGAATTTAGTGGGTAGAGAGGGGATGCTTTACACTCCCTGCAATGCATGGGATGGCCACATAAAATAAAGCATTATCCATCCTCAAATGTCACTACAGAAAAGCAGAGGAACCTTGGGATAGAGTGTTAACTAAATAAGCCATGATGTGTAGAATTCCTCAGGGGCCTTCCCACTCAGGATAAAGGGCCCAGTCAGGGGAATGGCCACATGACTACCGCTGCATGGAGGTTCAGCAGCAAAGCTGCACTAAGACCTTTAGATTCTTACTCAATAGCTTAAATTAGGGAAATGAAGAAAGCTCAAAGGGACGAAACATTTTCCCCCTTCTCTTCTCCCTGCCTACATTATCTGGTCATTTCAAATGTTCCTTTACCCTGTGTTCCTGTTTACCAACTGCTGCCCTTTACCCAATCTTCCTGGGGCCTTGAGCTCCCTTCTTTTATCTGTAACTGCTGTGCATTCTTGCACATTTACTCTGTTGCTGTACTCCTGACTCCTGGGAAGTAGGACCGATGCTGCATTGTTTCAGGCTCCCGTCAGCACATGAGACAACGTATGCCTCTTCATGCTTTCAGGATTTATGCTCCACGTTTGGTGTCAGAGAACCAAAGGGAAAGACTGCAGAGAGAGAGGATGTGCAGAATAAGTTTCAGTAAAGTTTCTTTCTAAGGGTTGTTCACCTCCCAAAGAAAATGAAGGGTTATAAATATGATTTTTGTCAATTTAAGTATTGGTCAACCACTAAATCTGTTTTTAAGAGTGATTTTTCTGGCCAGATGTGGTGGCCTGTATATGTAATACTAGCACTTTGGGAAGCTGAGGTGGGAGGACTGCTTGAGGTCAGGAATTTAAAATCAGCCTTTTCAAGAGCAAGACTCCTATCTGTATAAAAAAAAAAAATAGGAAAAATTGGCTGGGGTGGTGACACGTACCTTTAGTCCCAGATATTCAGAGGCTAAGGCAAGAGGATTGCTTGCTTGAGTCCAGGAGTTTGAGTTTCTAGTGAACTATGACGTGGCCATTACACTCTAGCCAGGATGACAGAGAAAGACTCTATCTCAAATAAGTAAGTAAATTTTTTAAAGTGATTTTCTTCTATATTTTGCAAAGCCGGTAGTAGATAAGTAGTGAGGAGTCCCGGGAAGTTCCTGCCCCAGCTGCTCAGGACTCCAGGTACCCTTGGCTTATAGCCCAGAAGCTCCCCCCTTGGGAAGGTCATGATAGGCAGCAAGATGGCCTTGCCAGCAGGGTCATTCTGGAATTCAAGCCACAGGCTCCATCTGTAAGATTCCCTGACAGAAGGGACCATCCTAAACCCAGTCTCTCAGAAGCCTGTAGGTCAGCAGGGCTACCGTCTCACTCTTGGAATGTCGCAGAATTCCAAGGGAAGCAAATCACCACATTTGCTGTTGTATCAGGGTCCACCAGATACTACAGAAATGATAGAAACAGAACTTCAGAGATACAGGAGGGGACGTGTGTCTCAAGAAGGAATTGAGTTTATCCAATATAAAGGTCCAGAATAGCCACTTACTGTCTGTTATCAGACAGAAGCACCTTTACAATAAAAGGCACCCAAAATGACAAATGAGAAATCACATATTGAACAACAATAATCACTATTCTGTAAAAAGTAAAAAAGGAATATATATAAAAGAAAAGTGATGACGGACTACCTTAGTCAATTGGCCAAGTTAAGTATTAGGAACACCTACAGAGCCTTTTTACCGAGTACAGGTCACGTATATGGGAAATTCTTGGGAGTGTTTTGGTTATATTGTCAGAAATGTCTCGTCTCTTTCTAACAACAATCCTGTCTCTTTGAAGTGAACTGTGGGTTCCAACTTTCCCGTTTTCTCTTTGTCCAGTTGGTAACAATGGACTAGAAGCCTCCAGATGACTCTTTGCTCAATATACTCTTTGTTTCATGATTCCAAACAACATCTTGCTTGTAAATGTAATTGAGAAAGATCTGGGCAGGGAAACCAAGGGTAATTTTCAGTGTTCCTCTCACATTTCTTCTTATATTGACAATCCCCATATTTCACCCCAAAATATGGAAGAACTATTAAACTTTCATGGTAGCTCAAAATGGATTTCTGTAGCTACTTTTCTGTCTTCATTCTGACCATTGGAAGAAAATAAGGGGCATAAATTATTTGTTTTATGTCAAAATTATTCTTCATGTTCCGTCCACAATAGCAAACTTTGTGCCCATTTTTAGTACCTATGAGTCATCAACAGAAACAGTTGCTTCGGTTCTCTGCTGGCGTTTTATTTTTTGTATGTGCTCTTCTACCCTGGACCTTTTACTTAAAAGTCATCTTGTATGAGTTCTTTGCTGTCCTATAAACTTAGTCATCATAGTCCCTCAGGAATAAATAACTTCATTTAAATGAAGGGTACTAAGAGAAAATGACCTCTCTTGAAAACCTTGTATTGATACAAAATATTCGTAGATATTTATGGGATACGTGTGACATTTTCTTACATGCATAGAATGTGTAATGATAAAGAGAATGAAATCATTTTATTGCTATATGCATTGAAATTATGCTAGTTTGAAAGCAGAAAACACTTTATCAAATCTTTCCTAAAATTTCATAGGAAAGTCCTAGCACAGAGGCTTATGCCTGTAATCCCAGCACTTTGAAAGGCTGAGACAGGAGGATCACTCGAGGCCAGGAGTTCAAGACCAGCTTGCACAAAATAGAAAGACTCCTAACTCCACAGAAAATAAAAATAGAAATAAACTAAAAAGAAATACTAAAAGGAATGAAAAACTAAGATATGGATTCAGTGTTACAAAATAAATTTATAGACACATAAGAACACTAAAATATTGCATGTGACTTTAATCCCTTTTTGAAAAGCTCTTGTCAGTGAGAAAATGAGCCTGTATAAATATTGATTGTTTTTCTGGAAAGTGTTTTCTTATTTCAAAAGTTAACTGTGACTCAGTCTGCTCCCATCTCTCTTGACAGGCACCAGCATATTCACAGTGTACGAGGCTGCCTCTCAGGAGGGCTGGGTGTTCCTCATGTACAGAGCAATTGACAGCTTCCCCCGCTGGCGTTCCTACTTCTACTTCATCACTCTCATCTTCTTCCTTGCCTGGCTTGTGAAGGTACTGGAAAAGAGGAAAAAAATGTACTAATAGAATCTATACTAGGAGAGCTGTGCACATCTCTTGTTTGGTTGTGGTTGCACTCTGATTTCTCCTGCCCGGTGTTTGGTCAACGTGGTATGCTTTTCTCTCTCCTTCAGAATGTGTTTATTGCTGTCATCATCGAAACATTTGCAGAAATCAGAGTACAGTTTCAACAAATGTGGGGCTCGAGAAGCAGCACTACTTCCACAGCTACCACGCAGGTACAGTATCAGCGAGGTCATGCCACGGCCCACTGGAGTGTGAGCATATGCCATCTCATCATCAGTGGGACATGAAGAAGCTCCAATATGACAGGTGTCTACCATCTGACTCAGTTAGACAGCTGTTCAGAAATACAGGTGCAGAGGCCCAAACCCAGAGCAACCAAATCAGACTTTCTAGGTAGGAGGGTGAGGGTATCCATATTTTTTAGCAGCTCCGTGGGTGGTTCTAAAGCAAACCCAAGATTATCACCCAAATTTGATTCGTACCTTTGATTTGATTCTGATATCACAAGTCCTCAAAGGGCTTCTGGATAAAATATAACAATGATGGAATTTCTCACTTTTTTCAGTATTCATTCATGTAATTGCAAGCCTATATGATGTGCCTTATGTACAGGATTAGAATTTTTGAATTGGAAAATATATTTTGTTCAGAACAAATCAAACATAATATAATAAACTTTGAAAAAGACCCTCTACTCCAAATGCATGCCAATGATTTTTGAAGGATAGCTGTATATTCAGAGGGGTTCCCATAGTAAGTTCCGAGAAAACAATGTTATTCTCATAAACAAGTCTCCTGAGAAATGGAAGATGCCTACAATTTTACTAAAGCAGCAGAGCAGTTTTTGTGTAAGAAAATAAGCCCGATCCAATGTGTGTGATTTTATTTTGGGATTTTTTTAAGTGTGTTTGTTTTAGTGGATGTTAGAAAGAGGAATCCAAGTTCACATATCTTCTAGTATGAAACTTTGTAAAAGAGAGAGAAAATAAAAGTTTCAGGATCAATAATAAAATGATTTAAGGCCATGTAACTACTACTTAATATTAAATAATATTAATATTGAATGAATTATTTAAATTAAATTCCAAAATAAATTTTTGTAAATAGTTATACAGCTCTCTTGGGATGATGTTATATAGAGGGTGCCAAAAATGGATACACATTTTAGAAAAAGGAAAAACAATGATTAAACTGTTATAATACATCCTGATAGCGAAAGATGAAACAAGTGATGCTTGGCTTCTGCAATTATGAGAGGGGCTCAGAGCGGGTCTCATCAGTGCCGAGTGGTAACCAGACACTTCTGGTTATGGCGAATGAAAAGTAATACACAGATAACATCTCCGAAAATGCGTGTACATTTTTTGCACTCCTACTATTAAAGAGCCAAGGTGCAGATTGTACTTTGAAGACCTCCTAACTGTACTTGTAATAGTTATATGCTTAAATGTTAGTAAACCCAATAGGATTTGGGCAAAGGCTTACGGTGTTGCAGCATCACTGCACTGCTGTAAAGGGAATCGTCTGGCTGATTTATTAAACAGTGTTAAGGTTACTCAGTTCTGTCAACTACTCAAACTGTCATGAAAGATTTTTGTGAAAATGAGTTATAGGTTATGCCAGAGATGCCGTGCAGGAAAGCCTGAAAGGAATTGACCATAGCGAATTCTTATCTCTTTTCTCCTCTCTTTTATAAAAATGTGAAGAATAATAAAGTTCCAAGTCCATTCTGAGGTGACAACTTCTTCAAGGGTATCCTCTCTGATATAGACACTGAGACCTCATTTGAACGTAGAACTATCAACTCAGCACTTAAATCTTATGCCGTGTTCCTGGGAGATTATCTAAAATATCTTTAAAACCATATTATGTTTATTGAGTAACTCTTAGGTATAAAATCACAGCTGGAAAAGTAGTGTTTCCAAGTGCCACCAAATCTGCCAGAAGTTATCATAGACAGTGAAATGTGAAGAGACTTTGGACAAAGTTGTACAAAATCATTTTGATGCCAAAGTGGACCTAATCAGGAGGAATAAGTTGGTAATTCAGAGGTAATGCATCTAGATATTCAGCAGAGGTAATCACACAGAGAATTGTGAAAAACCTTCATTACGGAAAACTCTGTGGCTGAGGACCTGGTTGCTAAGCAACCAAAGCTCCTGCTGTCAGCCTCTTGGTGAAACACCACTTAGGTAGCCTAGCAACAGGCCTCAGGCCCCGCCCACCCCTTACTGGCCACTTGCAACTGGGGCCAGACGTTTTTATGTATAAAGGAGGGAGAGAGACATGATTTGCTTTGATTTTGTTACATTTTAAAATCTGACCAAACCCCAGGAACACGGACTTCTTATTAAGTGGTTTAAAACACTAAATCACAATTCTAAATCTAACAAAACAGGTTTTAAGGAAATAATACAAGATGGTTATTATGTTGTAAAGCACGTAGTTTTTCAGACATGAAGTCCATTCTTGCCTTTCTTTAAGTATGTGGAAAATTCAGAGTTATTTGATATAAGTTATTCTCAGTGAAGAGCTAGAGGGATTCTGGGCATGATGGCCTTGTAAGTCTACATAGCCAGGTATGTATAAATAAAGCAGAATGTCCATAGGCCACCTGCCTACATTGACCACCTGCTTGAGTTGATCTAATTTTCATAGACCAGACCGGACAAGTGCCACATGTATGTATCAGTATGGTTGGCCCACCTTCCCTATGTTGACTTGGTTGTTACTGTCCCTTGAGTGGTCGACTTACAGAGGTTCTACTGTGTGTGTGTATACAGGGTGCACATATACACCCTCATTAACTGGACAAAGAAGTGGCTTTCGGACATTTTAGGCAGCTCACTAAAAATTGGCTCTGATTTAGAGGCAAAAGGAAATGAGCGATGAAAACTCTTCCCTTAAAATAACAAAGCAACAGTTTTTAGCTGACTGGTCACCTCCAAAAGCCCCCAAGTCACAGCATAGAAATTAATTACAGAAAGATTAATGCCAGTGGTCTTGTGGACATCATAATATAATGTGTAACAGGAAAACAGACAGAAAATGATGCAGAAAATTTCAGATTAGTCATCATGAGTGTGCCTGAACTATGGTGGAGCACTTGACCTTCACACTTGCATAGTTGTTCTTAGACATGGGTGGCAGCTGCCACATGTTAAGTTATGTACTGGGTAGAAGGACAGGAGATTCACGCACCCCTGGTAAAGAGCTCCATGGTGGGAATAACCTGCCACAAATTGTTCTTGGTGTTGCTGCAGCACCAGATGTTGTTATGTCCCAGTATGTGGGCAGACAAAGCCCTGAGCACAGAATCTCTCTAATCCAGACCTTTGCCCGGTTACTTCGGAGCTTCACTTCACACACTGTTACCAGTCCTCTGGTCCTCTGACCTAGACTGACCAGGACAGGGAAGAGCATATCCCAACTTTGCCTGGAGTGGAGCTCAAAGAACTGCTAGCCAAAGCTACTTTTCTGTTATGCCTGGCAGTAAGAGACAGAAAGCAGGCATCTGACAGTCCATACATGGCTAATTTTTGTAAATGAATCATGAACCAGCAGGGTCATGTGAAAGGTTTGGTAAATAAATATTCTGCTTGTTTAGAGAAAGCAGTAATGTCTGGGTCTGTTATTTCTGCTTGAGCACTATTGCTGACACATCTTCTGAATTGCTGTCTCTTGATAAAGAAGATTTATAAGCTTTATAAGATTTATAATGGACATTTTTAAGTTTTTCTTCCTCTGTGGTTCCATCGATGTTCTTAGAGTTCTTATAATGCTGTAGCAACATTTGTGTGTGATGAGGTGCTGTGTTGAGAAGCAAAGGGCTTGTATGAAAAAATTGTTTACTGTGTTCCAAGGTCATTGCTTTCCATGTGAATATGCATCATTAAAATACGTGAGAAAGCAATTTAATATGAGTAATGCAGTTAGGGAAGGGCTATTCTAGCATGGTGCGTTAGTGAGCTCCTTCAAATAAGAAACAATACTAGCAGAATAATACATACATAATAGGAAACTATGAATGGGAAGGTCGTTTCGTGAGGCTGAACCTCTGAATATATTATTGAATCATTAAGTCAAGCCAGGAATCCACTCTTACTATCTTGTGTCATGAATGTTATCTATATTTTTTAAAAAATTGGTTTTGAAAGAACTCAAAGAACATATTTCAAAATAGTTTTTCTATGCATTATCCTGTGTGTGTGTGTCTATCTTGAGTTTGGAATTTTAATTGATACTATTCTCTATTACCAAGATTCTTTCTCTTACTACCTCCCATTAGATAACCTAACGATAATGATGATATTTTGCCTCTAGTAGAATAATCCCCCAAACATTTTTTAACTTCCTTGTAAATCAGGTGACCCATTGTAAAACCCTGGTGGTCACAAAGGAGCAAGCCTGAGATAATTCTCAAGGCTAAAATTTCCATGGGTTTCAAAATGGTTGTGATAAGAGCCGAGAGCTCATGGAAATCTATTCATTTTACTGGCACTCCACGAATTCCGAACATCTTATTACAACTGGTGCCATATATTGGGAGCTACGGTAAGCACTATGTAATGCCTTTATAACCTGTCTTATTTAATCTTCACCATAATATCAAGATGGTACTATTATTGTCTCTGGTTTGCAGATAAAAAAAATAGTAAGTTACATAACCTGAAACTGGTAGACCTAGACTCGAAACCAGGTTCCTCCACTGCTGGAGACTTTGGTTTTGTATTTATTATGAGTTCCTACCTCCTTTTAATTTAGCCATTGCAAACTCTGCCTTTGACGTGGTTATCTTTGTTCTAGCCCCCCATGTTAACTTCTCTTAAAAAAGACAGTGTTTATCGTTGGTTGAAAGGGAAATTCTCATATACATATATTGTTACTGAGAATGTAAATTAGACCAGCTTTTCATAAAATAGTCTTGGCAATATGTATGAAAAGGACTAAAGACTATATACTATTAGACTAAGAGATCCCACTCTTAGGAATTTAGTCCAAGAACAATGTTGGATAGTAGTCAAGGATGTATTTTTGAGGATATTTATGAGGCACTTTTGGTAAATTAAAAAATGTAAATAATCTCTAGCAATAAATCATTGCTTCTAAATTATGAAATAGGAATAAATGCAAACCATTAAAGTAATAATTGAACTTTATTTGATATGAAAACATATTGACAACATATTAGTACCAAAAAAGGAACTTATTTGTGTGTGTGTTTAGTATTTTATAGGTTAATTATAAAATGTTAGTAGTGGTTGTCTCTGGACGATGGGTTTAAGATTTTTTGGGCGGGATTCATGAAATGTTATACAAGTTTAACAATAAACATTTAATTACATAATGAGAAGGGAAAAGTTATGTCATTCAAAGGAAAGAAATCATTGGACACTCTAACTGAAACCACCTGTTTAAGTAGGTTAAGCTACGAGGGATAAAAAGTCCAAATAAATGGCTTAGATAAGGTAGAATTCCATTCATTTTCTAGAGTTGGACAAAGTCATTTGGGGTTGTATGGTGGTCTGTGTTGCCACAGACACAGATTCCTTCTGCCTTTTTGCTCCTCCTTCCCCAGACTGCATAATCAAAGTTGCCTTGTGGACTAGTAAGGCTGCTATAGCTCCAACCCTCACATCTATAGTCAAGAGAGCAGCAAGGAGAAATACAGGGAGAAAGAGACAGTTTCTCCTTGCATCCTATAGACCAGTATGTAGTTATATGGTCAAGATGAGCTTGACAGAAAGGATAATAATTAGTCTTTTTTCTTGGTGGTCTAGTGGCCACATAAAAATTCTCTTACTTTGGAAGACAGGGGAAACAGAAAGTTTCTGAGGGTTCCTGGCTTCCGACAGCCCACTTTCTATCTCGAAGATTTGCTGTTCTACTGTGCACTAACCAATCTAAATGTTGTTTTAAAATTCAGAGGACTAACGAGACATTGAAAATTTTGCATTTCCTTTACTTTATTTCATACAAAAGAGTGACTTTGAGAGAACACTTCTACTGACAATTAAATTGATTCATTTGATTTTGGCTCTCTGAAAAAAAAAAATAATTTAACAGGGAAAATTAGTCTGCTACCAAAGCAAATATATACGCCCCACAGATGCTTTGTGCCGTGATAAGAGGGCATCGGATATTATCAACAGAGGGTTTTAAACTAACAGGATTGTCTTTTGTTCTAAAAAGGAAATTCCCAGAATTTTGGCAGGGCCTGTAGAAAGCACATTCACAGGTTTGCCTTTCCACTGAGGTCTGTATTCTCAGAATGAGCCTATTCAGGAAGGATGTGCTCAATTCTCCCACCAAGAATAGCTTTTAAAATACATTCTAAAGAGACTCCAAATCCTGTGTAAATGGGCAAGTGAGATAAATCACTTGCAGTTGGCACCTTTATCAAATAATCTTTATGTAAATGTGCACCTCAATTCTGTCATTTAAAAAATACGTATATGGCCTGTGAATTTTGGCACTTGTTTCCCACCATTATTACTTTATAGAGGGTGAGTTTACTGTTTGCAAATAATCTGCTAGAGATTTGAGATTGTAAATCCTAAGGAATGGGATCTTTGAGTGACCTCACTCACATTTCCAGCAACAATTCCACTTTCCAACACAGGGTCAGACTAACTCACGTGAAGACATAACTAAGAATGGGAAAGAAAATGTTCATACATGCGGAACAGGGATCTCAGGCAGGGATGAAACAGGGAGTGCTTTTTGTTAGGACTTTTACTTAGAAAAATAAAATTCCTTAATTTTACTCTACTTCATTACACCCCTTCCATACACACACACCTTAGTAACTGGAAAGAAATTAGGTTAGTGGGAAAATTCGTCTAAGATGGAAATGTCTTCCAGCTAGATGTAATATTGACAGATAAGTAATTTTTGAATAAATAAAATACACAGTGAAGTAATAACAACCTGGGGATCCAATTCAACCTAGAGTATCTTGAATTTCATGATTTGCAAGCTGAAAGAAACATGTACATCATATTCATAAGTATGCACCTCAAATTTCTGTTGAGCAGATTAATTGAAGCCTGGTCCAAATAATTACACCAAGTCTGTTAAGCACTACATATGTCTCTTGTCACTAAAATAACACTGGTCTCTTTCTCTGTGCCATGTGCAAATGTCTTAGATTATTGATCCTGAGAATATTTTTATTAGCTCAGTAAGAAATGTCCAGTAAATAAAAGTTTTGTCACCTATAGTAAAAACACACCAGACACAATTCTTTAGAATATTTGTTTGATTTTTCCCAGATCTGGTAGATAATAACCAATGTAATGAGGATAAAATACAGAAGTATTTCCTTCACAGAGAAGAATATTTGAACAGTTATATGCAAAGCGTAGATAGGGGAGCACGTGCCTGACATAGAGCAAATACTCAATAAACTCAAGTTATTATCAGTGTACTTTTTATTATTCTTTATGTTTGCAAAGCTAAAATGGATACAATTGAAATGACTTCTGTTCCAAATATAAATCAGTAATAAGACAAATCCGTGATGACGTAAGAGTACAGAAAGCTGGAAACACACAGTCGGGTTCTCAGTGTTCCCTGTTAAATGGCCCTGACTCATCTCCCTCTTTCTCTTGAAGATGTTTCATGAAGATGCTGCTGGTGGGTGGCAGCTGGTAGCTGTGGATGTCAACAAGCCCCAGGGACGCGCCCCAGCCTGCCTCCAGGTGTGTATGATGCCATTTAAAAAAAAAAAAACACCCAGCAAGGGTCCTTGAATTTTATTTTATACAAGGAAATTCACAGCTCTTTAAACTCTAGATTTGCCTAAATGTATGGTCCTGAAGGCAAGGACAGTAACTGAGTCCATCCTGTACTCCCAGGACCTAGCATTTTTTAGGTACACAGTATGGACTTGATACATTTCTGATTAATGAATGCATACATGTTAAAAGTATTTGGGTAGTATCCAGGGGATAGGAAATTCTACAGAACTATTCTTTTACAAATGCTTGAAATATTGAGGGGTGGTGAACAGGTCTGGCCACAATTCATTTATACCCCACTGAGTTCCTGGAAAGAAAATGTTTTAGCACATAGCCTATTTTCTGCATTTGCAAGCTCTCAGAACAACACTGATATAAAGGTGCTTCCTTAGCAAAGTGCCCAGACGGTGAACATGAGGTGATGGGCCTGCAGGGGAAGCTGGAGAGTCCTGTGGAGATTTCCTGGTGGTTAGAAGACAGTGATCGGGGTGGCCAGTCCCTGCCTGTGACCTTTCCAGACTCATCATCTGCTCCAGGCTTCTCATAAGGCCCAGTAAATCTCCTCGCCTCTAATTCAGTGGCCCACACTGGCATTTTGATTAGTTCTCCCCCATAAAGTATCAGGAACTCGTTCAAACGTTCAAAATACTATCACCTTAACAAGGGTCCCTAACATTCCATAGCGTCCCCCGCCCCCATTTTAAGAGTAAAAATATCAAGCAGGCCACTCATGGAAACAGAGACGGATTCTTCCTGCTGTAGAACTTTCTTTTCTTTTCTTTTCTTTTTATTTTCTGAGACAGAGCCTCAAGCTGTCCCCCTGGGTAGAGTGCTGTGGCTTCACAGCTCATAGCAACCTCTAACTCCTGGGCTCAAGCGAGTCTCCTGCCTCAGTCTCCCAAGTAGCTGGGACCACAGGCACCCGCCACAACGCCTGGCTATTTTTTTTTGGTTGCAGCCATCATTGTTGTTTGTGTGGCTGGATTTGAACCTGCCACCTTAGGTGTATGTGGCTGGTGCCTTAGCTACTTGAGCCACAGGCGCTGAGCCGAGAACTTTATTTTCTTTACTCTCTTTGTTTGCAGTGACAAACTTCCTGTCGTAAGGGGTGGGGTTTATAGTTCTTCATATTCCACCCCCATGATTTGGGGAAGTGTTTCTATCTGCCTGAAGACGAGAACTTATTCCAAAATAGTCTTTCCATCTGTTTTTAAAATTTCAAAATTTTAGGTCATAACTCAGTCTGAAAGGAGACTAGCTCAAATCCCCTTACCAATGAAGTACATTAAAAAATCATCTCTGGGCACGGCGGCGTCTGTAGCTCAGCAGTTAGGGCGCCAGCCACATACACCAGAGCTGGCGGGTTCAAACCCAGCCTGGGCCTGCCAACCAAAAATAACCAGGCATTGTTGGGGACACCTGTAGTCCCAGCTCTTTGGGAGGCTGAAGCAAGGGAATCACTTGGGCCCAGGAGCTTGAGGTTGCTGTGAGCTGTGTTGCCAGAGCACTCTGCCCAGGGCAACATAGTGAGACCCTTATCTCAAAAAAGAAATTAAAAAATCATCTCTGTCTTGGTTTTAGGCTAGATGGCTTTGGATTCTATAACTTTCTTCGTTAGTACTATGTATTATATTTTTCTTTTTTTTTCTGTTTTCTGTATCTTTGTCTAGTTACTGTCAGTCAGCAATTAGGTAATTTAATAAAAGAAAGTTGAAAAATATGGCTTAATCTTCCTATCATCCTTAAATTAAATACATGATATAACTATATTACATCATGTATTTTTACATGATATAACTTCTATGACATTGGGAGTTTTATGGAGATTAGTTTATTCTCTCTCTATATATGTATATATATGTATTTATGTGTGTGTATGTATATATATATATATATCACACACAATACAAACATTGCAGACATCTATCTGTTAGGATTTTGTGGTATTCCAATAAACAGCAATTCAGATCAAATAATAACTATCTTTTTATTGTTGTTTCCCTATATTCCTAACATACGTACACATATTTTATCCTATGTCGACTGTTTTAATTATTACAGCATTTGTTTCCTCTTTATATATATTGGTTATCGAGATATTAAAATTAAGTTGAGCCCATAGAGATTTTCTTACTCTTCTATAGAAAAATAGGCCCTGTGGAGCCATTTGTGGACAAAAATAGACGTACCTTTGGGCTGCAATTTGAAACTACAAATTTATTCTGTGTTCTGAGACTCAAATATAGTTGTAATCATAGCTATAATTATAAGAGGAGTTATATGTAGGCATGCAAAGAAAGGATTCAATTTGGTGCCCTTGGAGTGGTCTGTTTTTATGATAAGTGAAAAGATATGTATTCTTAAATTTAATTGCAAAACCATACATTCAGAGCAGGAGGACTAGCATTGTGGGCCTGGTGGGCCGTATATAGTGAGCTCTCTAATGCTACTTGTTGAAATGTTTACTTAATTGACAATGTTAATTATATTAATTTTGCTAGGACATTTCTCATGTTTACCCAGTTGTTAATGAACTTCATAGCATGTTTAATAGGGCAAAGTTTAATAAAATACTTAGCATGGTAAATATATGCAATTTCTAATTAATTAATTCCTAAATTAAGAACAAATAAGTGAATATCCTGTAGTCACTTAGACACTCCCTCCCTGTGTCCCGCTGGGAATGTCTTTTGGGTTCTCTCTCCACTTCACCGTGCACTGCTAATATGCTTGTAACCTAGAGGTTCCCATCCCCGTCTTTGGTCGACAGTGCAGAAACAAGTTAGAGAAAATGAAAAGCCTGGGAACACAGATAAGCCAAACCTGTACCTGGTTTCTTTTCTTTGTTGTGCTGTAAATGCCTGCAATGCACGTCTCCTAGTGTGAACTCCTTCCCTCCCACTCCTGCCTCCTCTGCTGCAGACAAACTTAAATCCCCAAGATAGCATCTTTGTTGAGGGGGAATGAATTAGGCTATTATGGCATCTTAGAGAAAAGGATTTGGAATCAGACATATTTTAGCCATCTACTTAGTGGTATGAGCCTGGACATGTTTATGTAAAATGGGGCTAACAATACCTCTTTCCTGGATTTTGAGAATTAGTGAGTATTTGTTTCGGTCGGAATCCTTTAGTTGCCTGGAACGGACCCCATGCTCACAGCGAGCGTTTGCACCCGTGTGATTGGCCTTGCTGAGGCGCTTTCTGTGCCTTTCTCTTCTCTCTGTTCGGGCCATGTGATTTCCCACCATTGTTTCTGCCTACTGATCAGTCTCTATTGTTGTGTCTTGAACATTAGTTTTATTCTGTTTTAGATTTTTGTTTGTTTTTTGTTTTTTGCCTATTACCCAAGTATGGCTATTGGTGACTGAGTTTGGTGACCTCCTAACCAAACTCTAACCAATCCCTAAAGAGATTCACCAGAAAAGTGAAAGTTAACCAGGGCAAAAAAAAAACAGTTTTGTCATAGACCACCAAAAATGGGAGGTACTGGCCTGAAGCAAGAGGTCACGGAAATTGGAACAGAAGCAGCAGATGCTTCGGCAAAGCCCTGAATTTTCCTACAGCACAAACACAAAGGAATTTGAAACTTCCCTTCTTAATTCCCCCAAAAAAGCTTGCCCCACTTCTGTCTGCCAAACCACTACTCCAGCACTCTCGTGGCTTCCTGCAGCCGTGGAGTGGGGCGTTAACTCTCTGATCATGTTAAGCAGTGAGCCTCAACCTCAGCGGTTATAACTCAGGGATAATTTTCCTATTAAACTTCTAAGTGTTACAGGAGTAGGACTCACTGTTGTTTCTGTCCATCGATCAGCCTCTACTTTCTTATCTTGAACACTAGTTTTTTTTTCTCGTTTTTTTAATTTTTTTGTTTTTTGTTTTTGTTGGACCCATATTAAGGGCCAAATAAATAGGATATGTACAATTTGAGCTGAAGTTCCAATCACCATGTGTAAGATGGCTTCTTTTTCTTTCTTTCTTTTCCTTTTTTTTTTTTTTTTTTGCAGTTTTTTCTGGCCAGGGGCAGGTTTGAACCCACCACCTCCAGTATATGGGGCCTGTGCCCTACTCCTTGAGCCACAGGCACCGCCCATAAGATGGTTTCTTTAAGGAAACACTACGTAGCTTACAAATGAACAATGTGTTAATTGGTGCTCTTTCATGATATCATATTAAATCAATTTCCTTGCATTTAAAAAAAAATTCTGAAATAATTTAGAAACAGATAACAATGTGAATGTGTATCCATCACTAGAAATAATAGGTACCATGTGTATACCACTCACTAAGTGTTTTATAGTTATTGAATTATTTAATGCTCGTAGCAGTGTTGTAAATGTAGGTACTCATGTGATGTCTCTGTCTCACAAATGAAGAGGTTAAGGTACTGAGAACGTAGATAACTTGACACAGGTCATGAAGCTAGTTGCTGAATGGGAATTTCATCTTGGGCAGGCTACTCTATATTTTTGACTACTTTATTTTCGCTACTGGATATTTGAATACACTTCCACTGCCTCATTCGTTTGTCCACTCTTGTACTGACAGACATTATAGACACTGAGGCTGTGTTTTATTGTCTTGCCATTGCAGATATTCTAAGAGTTTTCTTGTCCGTGCCTTTTTTGCACACACGTAAGAATTATTCTAACATAGATAGCGAGGACAGCAGTCTCTGGTGAAAGGACATGAATACCCTTGACTCTATGAGATTTTGCCAAATGGCTTCCCAGATGATAAGGTTGCTGTTGGTGACTGCCGGCAACTTGTAAGAATGCTCGTTGTCTCAAGACCTTGCCTACACTGACGTTATCTGGCTGTTGCTCCTGATGGGGTGAAACTATATCTCATAGTGTTAAGTTGGCATCTCCCTGACAGAGCCCACAGATGCTGGGCATTTCTTCACACATCGATGGACTTAGAATTTCTATAGACATCTTGTGTGTCTCATTTGCTCATTTATCTACTGAGTTTTCTAAATGATTTTTAAGAATTTTAGAAAGGGTGGTGTATTCTTCCACCTAAACAAGATATTAATATATTAACTAGAAAGACAAATCCTGAGTATGAGCACCTGACGCGTGCTACACTGCGTCTCTACCATCCTTCGTCAGTAAGGCAGGTCTTTCCTGTGCCATGGAAGAGACCGTTTAGAAAGTTTCTCCAATGTGTGCTTAAGTGTGAACATCAGAAAAGTGAAAAGTTACAAATCGGCTCTTTTCACACCAAGCTGGCCAGATATGCAGCGTGTTTGAACTCTATTTTAGCATAAGCAACAGCTGCATGAAAGGGCCACTTCAGTGCACAACAAGTAGAGCTCTATTAAACTGGTGCCTCATTCCCGAGCGGCGGCTATGACAGGCCATCCCCCCAGCCTCTCAGGTGGGAGTTTTCATCTCTTGACAATCTGACAGATATGGCGGCATGCTTGTGAGCCATCTTCCAACACATGCCCTTGATCTGTTATGGTGAAGAAAGTCTCCGATAGGATAAATGAAAACATGTATGCACGGCCGAGCTCGAGGCCCTTTGAAAACATCCCCCGTGTGCCGCTTTCTGTAAAGAGCAAAGGTAACAGGATCTTACCTTAAGTAGGTCAAATTGTGGCAAAATAATTACTGTCATGTTTTAATGCTTTTTGAAAATATTTCTACCGAAGGCTAAAATTGAGGGAGGTGGACTGTGCGGTGTGCGTATTTCAAGTGATGATGTGACATTCGAGGCACTTCTTAAACCATCTATCTTCTTAATGAAGCTTCCCACAAACTGGCAGATAATTTCAAGAATTGCTGGAGCCCAGGGAATGAAGGGTCCTTGCAGAAGCGAGCCCCTTCTATACTCGTATGCCAGTGTGAGGAGGTGGTGTGGTCTAGCTAAGTCAGCATGGGCTGAGGAGAACATGGGACAGTTTCCTTAATCTCTCTGAGACTCAGTTTCCTTGCCTGAGAAATGGGGATAATAATCTCTCAGGACTTTGTAAGAATTAGAAATGATGGGCTGTATATCAATAGCTGGCATGGTACCTGGGACAGGGTGGGCCCTGGTGTGTAAAGAGGACTGTCACTGCCAGGAGCACATTCTGACTCCCTGCGCACTCTCTGAGCATCCCAAGGCATCCCGTTCAGGTCCAGGATGCTGGCTCTGTCACCTGCCCATAGCCCAGCCACTCGCAGCCTTTGGATCCAGCACTGACTTCTTTCTGGGGCCTGGAAGTGTGTTTCTGCATGTCCAGCAGGCATGTTTCCTGAGCATCCCACAGACACATCACCCGCCTCATGTCAGAAACTAAACGCACTTCTCTTTCTCAGCCCCGCCCACAGAGAAACCAGGCTTTTCCTGCATTTCCAGAAAACGGCAACCCAATCCGTAATGCCTCTCTTTGTCCTCTCCAAACCTAATCTGTCTTCAATGCTGTCATTAATCCAGTCTTTTAAAATCTTTTTCAGTGGTTATCTCTATTTTGTCCTAATATCCCTACCCTCAAAATCAGGTCAAACAAAATTTCCTCAAGCAAGTGTTTTCTGAGTCCTTGATTATATTTGGTCACTTTCTTTTCTGTTTTTTCTTTTTATTCTCTGTTGCCTCTTCTACATGATGGGCGCTTGCCAAAGACGTGCTGGATTATATGTGATTATACACACACACACGCACACACTCACGTTTGTGCACAGAATGGTCTGCTCTCACACTCGGTGGACACAAATTCTTGCTCTCCTCTATGCAGGTGCCATGATTCCTCCAAGTACACAGCTGTGCACACCTGTGCATGCACACACACACACACACACACACACATTCTTTTGCAGTTCCTTACAGGCAAATATGAAGCTACTGGCTTGGAGGAAAAGGTTTGGGGGAAAAAAGAATATAATTCTAGCATTACCGGGAATGAGAATTAAAAACAGGAAAACCAACTAAAGGCAAATGAGTGTATTTAAAGGTTCATTGAAAAAGGCCAATGTAGTCTTGAAGATAGTTCCGGCCAAATCAACTAAAGAGAGGGGTCAATGATGTAACCTCTCAGTTCTGAATATTCCATATATATATATCTATTTAAATGTATATATTTAATATATAATACACCTGATTTTACATGTACACGGCAAATAATAATTATATTCAGAATAGACACCATAAGACCAAACATACTATAATGAAAAATAAGATTAAATTAGTGCTGTTTTTATTTATTCATGTGCCAATCTTACTGGCGATTAAATGGTTTTGCTGCTTTCATTTTTTTAACCCTTAGTTTTTAAAATTGTATTAATTAGGAGTCATATACTAAATTATGCCAAGCCTTTATAAAATGTTCATTGGAGATAAACTTCCACTGTCAGAGATTTGTTTCATTGTCACCTTTGGAAAGATAAAGAATTTGTAAATTTTGATTTCTAGGTTAAATATGGAGAGCTCAATGCATAACCTTCTTTAAAGCCTTAAGTAGGCTTTGAAGCTGCTGTGTATTTTTGTAGTGTTCTGCACAATCTGTGGTAGAGAGGCTTGGAGGAGCAGCATGACTCCTGTAAGGCTAATGACAGGTTCAGGATAGTCAAAATGTAAGTCACTTTATATATTTCTAGCAGTTCAATTCTCAAAGTTTGTTTTTGTATCTTTCTCAAATACTTTAAATATCTCAAAATGAGTCATTCATTAAAGACAGTATATGGTAAAAATGAGTTTTATTTGTCAAGGCATTCACCAAATACCACAAGTGAGGTCCTGTATTGCATCAGATATCAAGTGTATAAAAAAGGACAATTAGTTAATTTTTGAATTTGTAATCTCTCTCTGGAGTCTTTTTAAAAACGTTTTGTATTCACCTGTCCCCTGTTGAACACTAAAAATAAAAGTAAATGTATAAAAGTAAGTTTCAAGTGAGTATAGATGGAGAAATTTAGTTAGCTATGGAATGTCAATTAAAGTGTCTCCAAAGATCTTAAAACCATCACAGTTTTAAGTGTCATCTGTCTAGCAGTCCTATTGTAACCCGTCCTAGCTCCTCACTGAAGTTACCCATGAAGACAAGGATAGAGAAAAACTCATAACAATACTGAGAACCTAGATTAAGAGAGCACCTTTTGTCAAAATCCAGAGGTATTATTGAGTAGCCACGTGGTTGAGAGAGCTCTGGTGGGAAAATTATAAAGTGTTAGTACCTGTACTCTGGCATTTCACTTATCCTCGACTATAAGTCAGAATCTGAGAATCACAAGGAAAAGACAGTTGGGTCACCGTCACTGGCAGAAGCTTCTTGCCAGAACATGGCCAGGGAGGTCTCCTTAGCTGACCACCACTCGGGGTCTTCTTATGCCCAAGACAACAATGAAGCTTCTTGGAGTGTACAAACAGGAGATCATATTACTTGAAACAAGATTGTATTACTTGAACTTGAATGTCCTAATTTGTTTTACTAACCTTATGTTAATGCATTAAGGATAAGAAGGTCTTGGAACTATTACCTAGTTTAATACATTTCTCTTATTGGAGTCCTTGCCAAGACTCCACAGTGGAAGCTTGGTTGTCTGGAGCTTGGCTCATGGTCTAATCACCCATGTTAAGAGTATCAAGGATGCTTTCATTTAATATGGAAGACAGAGAAATGTACAGACCCTGAGGGTACGTTCCTTAGAAGGAAACAGAAAGTGCTCCTGACCAGTTCTCTTGTCAAAAACTGTTGTTGACTCTACTATGTGTTCAGCATTGTAGAAACTCAGTACGAAAGTCTTTTGGTAAAAGAGCCTAAAAATAATACTGGTGCACTTTTTCTACTTGTTTTCTTGACACCAGAGAATGTTAGAAAAAAAATTATAGAAGCCATATTTTGATTTTTACCATTACCCATTTCCTGCCAAGTAAGCAAGGTCGACACTTCATTCTTGAAATGTGAACATTAAAAAATTTTCAGTCTTAATTTGTTTCAAAGCCAGTAATGAAGTCACTTAGGGGCATGGAGGTCTTAATCTGTAAATTATAGTTTAGCCGACTGGAAGGGTTTTGTACCTATCTTCATTTACTTCTCCTTTCTCCCACTCATCTATAAATGTACGACCGCAAAGTGTGAGGGAACAAGGGGATTTTAAATGGTGTTCTTTATATGAGATAGTTTAAATTGCGAATCTCCATTATGGCATTGTATCTGGGAAATACATGTTGTCCTAAATTGAAGCTTGCATAAAGAAAGTGCATTTGGTTTAAATCAATTCAAGACAGACAATTTTATTAGACAGGTTGTAAGAAAAGTTCCATTTTAAATATTTCTTACTGCAGCTAATATTTCCAGATCCCTGTAGTCTTAACCATCTCCTATTAGCCAGGAATAGCTTTTTTGTGTTTCTAGTGCTCATTTATACATGTTCACATGCACGCACACACACAAACACACATGGCCCTGTCTAGAATAACAAGGCTGAGCACTTTAGAAAACCCCATGAAATGGTTTCCTACAAGGGCCAATTTTATGATTAAAGCATGAATTTTCAAATACCCTACAATGGCATACCACTCCTAGAGATGCCAGAAGAGCTGGGGCAGCTGAATGGTTAACAATCACATTGAAGCAGAGAGTCCTGTTTGCATTTGCTAATTTCCCTGGTGCAATCATTGCCAATTTCAAGCCACCAACATGATATTACTAAACAGGAAGTTGGGAGGAAATGGACACAACTGTAGCTCCAGCACAGATGGGGCAAACTACATTCTCCATCACCATCAGTTAGAGATGACTTGTACATACATACACATATGTCAGCATTTGCAAAATTTTGTCTGCAAGAACTGTGACCTGTTGATGCTCCTATCAGAAGCGCATAGTTTCCAGGGTTGCTGCAGAGGAGAAGAGATAGAGCTTGGAGAAGGCACGCCCTTTCTCAAAGTGACCCACACATAGTGACACATCACATCTATTTTGGTTCTAGTGGTGAGAACCAATCATATTGCTCCACTTCAATGCTAATAAGCCGAGTGATGTAGGTTAGTCCAGCTTGGTGGGTATAGTAGCTTTCGCTTAACAACAAGGCACACTAAAACTTAGTGGCTTCTAAAAAAGACATAAACTTTGCTTGTAAATTTGTGGATTAGCTGAACAGCCCTGCTAGACTGAGCCAGTGTCACCTGGGCACAGTTGAGCTCACTACAGGGAGGTGGGTTCAATTCAAGGCCACCAGGCTCTTCCATGCAGGTTGAGCAGATCTGACAATTGCTGGCTTAGTGCAATAATCAGTCCTGCTTGGAGGTGTTTCTTTCCACTAGGCATGTATTTCTTTTTACAATCTGGTTTGCATTGTAGAGTCAGGAGCTGGTGATTGAAAAATATCAGTAATGATAATAATAAATGTTGGCAATTTATAATTTAACATCTAGCCTTATGCCTCATTCTTATGGAGTAGAGTGCATGCTACCTACACACTGGCCAAAAGATAGAAGGATCTTATGAAACCCCACTTTCTTCTTCTAACATTTGACATCCCAATGTCCGGGATTCTACTCCAAAAAGAGAGCAAACCACTGTTAAGGCATGACAGCAGCAAGTGCCCACGGGTATCAGGTACTCGCTCACCTTTGTGGGAGTTACTTTGGGGTTTTCTTCTGTCCTGGCTCTCTAAGGACATGCCAGGGACAGACAGATGGGAGGCAGAGTCTCTAAGGACATCCATTGGTTCTGTTTTCAAGATTGACATAAGCATGCCACATTTTAATACAAATTCTTTATATTGGGCAGAATTGTTTTGTCTATTAGTTGTAGAATTAATGAATAACCAGATATCTCCTATATACAGGAGACCAAAGATGCAGCATTTGCAAATGGGGAGATTTATGTCTGATTTTCTGCATTTGGTCTTTTATATGATACTCTTATTCTTATGCTCATGGATCAGCTGATAGATGGTTTCTCAGAATTTCATCTTATAATTGCATTGTTCTCCAAATATGCTTATTTTAAAATGCAATTGAGGTCTTACCTCATTCTCAAGGAAGAGACCCACACCTTCCTCTCAGGTTTGTTCTCTGCTTAGAAATGTAGGTGTGGTCTATATGCTTAAAAGAATTATACTTTTCTGTTTAGTTGCCAAAATAAAATCCAGTTAAAACCCAGCTTTTCATACATGGCTGATGCACACTGTTCAGTGGATGAAATGTATTTTACTAAGGTAGGTTATTTTATTCACTCAAGCAATCGTCTAAAGAAAGATTTGATTTCTGAGCTGTATTATTCATTATCCTGATTTATATTTATGTGGCTTCTAAAACCAAAATCTTGAGTTTTTTTTTTTCATGTTTGTCTACAAGCTTCAGAATCTTTAAGGCACTGTTTCACAGGAAAAATTACTGGAGAAATAATAGAATAAATAATACAAGTAAAAAATAGAACCCTATGAAGTACTTAAACATTTATATCATAAAAATAGAGATACCTTTGACCTTTGGAAAGTCTTCAAATTTTCTTTTTTTTTATTTTTTATTTTTTATTTTTTTTTATTAAATGATAGCTGTGTACATTAATGCAAACATGGGGTACAGTGTAGTGTCTTCACACAGATTTTGACATACTTTCATCAAGCTGGTTCACATAAATTTCATGTTATTTGCATAGTCATTGTGTCAAA